>JAECUM010025791.1:0-44851 GCA_016617855.1 Megalonaias nervosa | reverse complement strand
GTAGGAGTGACATGCTGTTGCAGGTCCTCCATGCGGAGCAGGGGGAGGGAATGGTAGGAGTGACATGCTGTTGCAGGTCCTCCATGCGGAGTGGAGGGGGGGAATGGTAGGAGTGACATGCTGTTGCAGGTCTTCCACCAACTGCCATTGTGATAAAAATCTGTTCTGACATTAAACACTGATTAACCAATATTTAATTGAATATCAATCCTATTTTTCCCATATTACAATTTTCCAGTTATTTTCATATTCAGTGTTGACAGCTAGCTAAACATTTTTCGTTTGATCAGCTTGATACACTGCATGTAACTGTTGAAGTATATTGTGTCAGACTACATTATATAATGCTGTGTTAAATGCTTTCATTTTTCAAGTGTTTTTCTCACACTAAAAGCCAATTAAATGCGCCCTTCTGCACTTCACTGTTCATGATACAAAATACTTTTGACTTCATTGCATAGAAGTCTGAACCTTGCCCGAACTCCATTACACAAAATCCTTACAAGGTGTAGGCAAATGAAGAGTGCTTTCATACAGTAGGGAGAAAAATCTATGAACCGACTGGTGACTTACCTTGCAGTCTTTAAATTTGTAGCATCTGAGCTGACAAAGCCAAATACACCTCCCAACCCCCTTCCCCCACATTTTCTTTCTTATTTATTTAGAAGTCTCCAAATGCGAGTTTCATGTATGCTTCTCAAACCATGCTCACAGCGTCAAATCTAACAGTGCAAACAATTCCCAGGTGGACAAGTGATTGAACCAGGGACCATCCATACATTAGATTAGTAAGGTGCTCTACCACTACAGCTATTTGAGACTTAAGAGATCCATTGCTTTAATTATTGCGCAAAAACTGTATTCTGCTATTTCTGAGTTTACAAACTAAACCACACCCTACCCCATATTACATTACCCAATCCACTCACAAGGTAATTATTTACTGCACCTTACGACACACTACATGTATTATTTAATATTTTAAGGAGTTTGAAAATTACATTATTTTCAAATCAGTGTTGAGTTTCTTACAAGAAAGAGGAAAACTAGAGAACGGTCATATATGCATTAGAAAGAGTTTTCTTGGATAATTAATAGGGCATTTGTAAGTGACACATAAATAACAAATTTTGATTTATGAAGTTTTCTTTTAGAATGCCAAGGAAGCAGAAGATAGAATTCGGAAGGAGTACAAAAATATATGTGTAATATACCTCATTTTGTCTATATGTCTGTATATTTGTTCATTCCTAAATCTTTTTTTGTTGTCTCTTCATCTTAGTTTCTTTCTTTCTTTCTTTCTTTCTTTCTTTCTTTCTTTCTTTCTTTTCTTTCTTTCTTTCTTTCTTTCTTTCTTAGCATTTAAATAAATGTCATCCTCTCCATCCATGTTCTGTAGGTGGGAACATTTTTAGTATATGTATCTCTTAAAGATAACCACTTGATTTTCCATTATCCTGACATTGTGTATATAGGTACTCATCTCTTAATTATATCTTTTGATGTCCTTAGAATCTATGAGCCAGCATCTGTGTTTCAATTACTAAGGAAGCTACATATACTTAGCTCTCATGAAATATTTTTTCCAGTGAGGGATGTAGAGACATTTAGAGTTTTAAAGAATTTAACACAGCTTCAATTGATTGATTTTAAACTTAAATATGTTTTTAGTTTTCCATTTTTTTGTTGTGGAAGATTAGCTAACATTGAATGCTGTGCCCCTTGTAATCCTGTTCACTCAGCATATACTACTACTATTATTATTATTATTATTATTATTATTATTATACAGATTCAGGTCCTGCGAGATGGTTCCATGGTGACAATGGACTATAGAACAGACAGAGTCCGGATTTTCGTCGATGACCAGCAGAAGATTGTCCGAGTTCCCCGCATAGGATAAAAGAATCAGAGCAGGGGTCATAACTTGATTTTATGGCTAAATATTTTAGATACAGTTGTTCTGAGGATTTAAAATTGATATTTGTTTTCAATAGACTGTGCAAACTTTAAATCATGTAAGACCTGACAATTTCACTTCCACAAAATAGATACCGATGGATGAATATTAACTGCTTGTTACCCATTTTGTACGTGTTTGTGATCAGATCAAACTTGAAGAAAGATGTGAATTCTTCTCACACATTTTGTGATATGTATCTTCCAGATTTATATCCCTTTATCCACGATTGCTGTTGGAACATTCATACTCATACTCTATGTATTGTCTTTCACAACTGTAAACAGTTTTGTTGCTGTGGCTGAGATGTACCGGTAATCAGAACAAAACAATTCGGCTAAGTTACAGAATAATGTTACATTTTTCTTCTTATAATCAGTATTTTTGCAAAAACAAATTCCTACCAAGCAGTAAAGTTTAATGTGAAAGGAGAAACATTATAAAGTTCTACAGTTTTAATTTGCTATTCTTAGGCCAAGGAAAAAAATAAGTTTCCTATTGCACTGGTTTTAAATTTAGGGTAGGCAGGTCTCTTTCTCTTTTCCTTCTTTTTTCAAACATATATATATATATATATATATATATATATATATATATATATATATATATATATACAGCACTCCCTCGATAACTCGTGCCCTGATAACTTGCGAACCCACTTATAACACAGGATCGGGGTGGATCCCATTTCTTAAGCCAGAAAATACCAAAAATATGATCCCTATTTGTTGAACTTGAAGAAAATCGTGATCGAAATTGGTAACGGAAACTTTTGATATATCACTTGTTTTATCGTCGAAAACGGTAGATAGGACCTGGAAATTTTAATCAACATTATGAAATATCAACTTTTAATAAAAGTCATATAATTTGTTACATTTTCTTTTCAAATGACATTCTTAGTAAACCGCAATTAACAATATTCAAGGACATTTCGGTCAATGAAAATGTCACTTACGCCAAGTGGAGGCAGTACTTTAATAAATAAATACCAATTAAATAAATTTTTTTTTATCAATTGAAATCTGTGTTCTAGTTCTATCGTTTAGTTCCTTTTAAGTGCAATCATCATAAATGCAATGTGTCCTCTTGTAATTAAACGTAAAATGTGTCAATCTACAGTAACAGTTATGTCTGCGAGAGTTTTGCTGAGAACCTAATTAAGTACCCACCGTGCTTCGATATTGGACTAGCGAAAGCATTTGTTGTATTGTTGCACTAAATAAAAACCGGGCCTCCGTTTCTATTATCACAGTAATTATGTCTTTTGAATCAAATAAAGCAGGTGGAATAAAAAAAAAATAAAGTCAAAAGGCATAAAAATCCTACATGCTTAAGAACCAGAGGCACTGGTCGTCTGTCGGGTAACTCATTTCAGTTGATTAAATACTGTGATACATTTTTATTGTGTACATATCTAATTAAACTAACTTAAATTAACCTACTCAGTCATAAATGTGATTAAAGATAGCAAGGCAACCAAACGAAATGAGTACTTCATAAAATAAAGAGCTTTGTTTCACAGATAAGGATCATTGTGGGAAAAACGAGTTTCAGAGAATTCCTGAATTTACACGTAGAGATATCCTCAAGGATGATAAGAAGTTTCACTATTACTTTTGCATTGAAATCGCGGCATCAATATTTTACTAATTGAAAAATACAAAAATTGAGTTTCGACATAGACAACTGTCTCACGAAATATATGTCACGTGTTTTTGATAAAAAGGAATCTTGTTTGGTAGCGTATCAAGAATTAGTCAGGTTCCTTGCTTCAGAGACTCCTAGTTTCGTAAAACATTATCACAAAATCACTTCGGGAACCAGTCTAATCAACGAAACAAAAAGCCATGACATAATATACAAATGTTTTCGCGTATCGTGTTTGGTTGTTGAAACCAGTCGCAATCATGTTATCGATCTTTCAGATGTTGGACATTCTGAAAATAAATGTGATATATAGATAATAACGAACAACTTCATCAAAAAAAGCGTTTTATTAATAATTTTTCTCGACTCGATTATAAAACGAGGATTCAGCCATTAAACAGCCCAGTTCCCCCACCCCACCCCCACTCTGCGGTTTTCTGGATGTCTAGCGGGTTTTTTGGCAGTCCCTCGGTAACTCGCACCCTTGCTTATAGTGCGGTCTGTGTTTTTGTGCGTGAGTTATCAAGGGAGAGGTATATATATATATATATATATATATATATATATATATATATTTATACACTTTTATGATTTTTTTGTTTTAACCATGGGGGAGAAACTGATAGGATCAGCAGTGAGAAGCAAGGATGGCCAGTCAACAGGAAACACATGTAATTTTGGTCTTACTCAGTATAGAATATACATGGTTTACAAAAAGAGGCAATTGGATGATGAAGGAAAGCAGGTAGATCTTTGTACATCTTGATACTGGTTTAAAATCCCTTGACAATCTTTCTTTTTGTTTGCATACTGTTTGTAGCATGTAGCATTTATTTATCGCTAGTGGTGGACCAGTATATAATTTTAAGCCATTTTTGTGCAGAGTTTTGTTTTCTGTCTTGGATTTAAATTATTTCAGCACCAATGTGTTTGGGATTTAATTTCGAGATTTGCATTTTTCATACATTGATATATTCATGATTTCACCTGTTTATAAGTCTTTTTTATGAGGACGTACTTAGACTTTTTTATGAGGACATAGCTTAGACCTTTTCTGGCCAGTAGTTTCTTCTTAAAGTAAGATGTAAAGGTTTGAAGTTAAATGTAGATTGTTGTCTCAGTTTTTATGACTGAGTGATCTTTTATCATAATATTGAGACCAACAGCCATGCAAAATGTTCATGAGTGAATGCATCATTTCTATTATGTATTACATGGGAAGTGGAAAGAGACCATTGTTATGACCAGCTTTCTTAATTTGCAATTCCAACAAATAGGTCTCTTTACTCTATTTCTCATGTATCAAGAACATTTGTTCATAAAATTCAAAGTACTTTTATCTTTTATCTAACTTTATGGATGTAGCTTTAGGAGTCCTACTTCACCATGCACACTTAGGTCACTGTAACATATATTCAAGGATCCTTATTAGCAGCTTGTTTGTATAATGGTTTCTTCCAACATTTCTTGGCTCCTACCCTTTCCAATCAATGATTACATTTTTGTGTAAGATTCTCAAGAAAAATTGCAAATTTCGAACTTTGTATTTCCGTGAACTAAATTTGAAATTTCACACTGCCACTCTGAGATGTGCTTATGCTGGCAAAATGTAACTGCTACAGCAGTTAATTGTCCCAGATTGAGGCTCACTAAGTAAATCGTGACAAAGTTTGTCAGTTACCCATCCAGTGGTAGTCTTCTAACATTAAATCTATAATCAAATCACTACAAACCTTTGTTTAGTGACTAATTGTCCTGGGCCATTTAGGTTACAGTGTCTCATGTGTTACATTTGAGTAACCTGTTGATACCCCACTGCAATGCAGAACGTCTAATGTTATTATTATTCATCTCTCCATGGGGCCCCTGGTGGCCGAGTGGTCTATAGTGCTTGCCTTTACCAATCACTGTCATCTTGCCTCCACCAGTTATCCTGGCCACCATCTATAGCCTATGTTGTGCTGAGAAATAGCATTAAACCCCAAAACAACAACAACAACCATCCATATACCTGTTCCATTAATTTATGTTGATATCATTTTTCAGGCACTGTGGTAGAGCATCCGTGTTCCATAAACACTTGAAGTGTGTTCTTCATAATATTAAGATCTACATCCAAAACATAAGGTAAATTTATCATTTCTATAACATTACACATGTAATGTTTCATAAAGTCCTTATGACCTAGTTTTGTTTAGTCGATTTTTGTCTTTTACTTTGAACATTCTCTGGCTATTTTTTGGCATATTATAATGTACATGTACCTCATGTTGGTACATTTTCTGAACTACCGATAGCCCAGAAAATTGATGCTTTGATCAAGGTGATTTTATCATTTATGTTTTAAGATATGCTAATAAAATAAAAGCTGTCTTTCCCCCCAAAGACTCATGTACAGAGATTATGACTATAGCCTGTCATTAAATGTTTCTTTTTTACCTTAGTGATCATTAAGTTGTATTGTTACTTTTGTTGGATTTGCAAGAGTGACGACAAATATAGGGGAAAGTAGAAAGAAGAAACCTTATTGTCATGAACTCCACTCCCAGCTTTGTTGGGGTGGGTTGCATAGGTTTGGTTATCGTTATCTAGAGGTGATCGCCTACGGTATAATTTGCCCGGAGCGAGTAAATATCAATAGAAATTGTGAAATTTACAGGTGGAATAGATAAAGATCTGAGCAGGTATATAGAACAAAAAGACACGAGCCCCCATACATGTACAAGCCATAAAATTTAATAAAAAATTCATAGACAATGAAATTCATAAACAATTGCAATAATGCATTACATTAGAAGGATACGCTTCTTTGATTCAGATTTTTCAAATGAATTTCAAAATACAGATATGCTTTTACAAATAGCCGATCTGTTAAGCGATAGAATTAAATCATCATCAGATCTTGTGAAGATCGAACACTGCTTTGTACAGATTCATAACCTGATAGTTTTGCCTCAGTCCAAATCTCAGCGACTGTTCCTTTGGCTTCCTGTGCCTGTAAGTCTGGGTCCTTCCACTTTCCCCTTTTCCAAATCCTCAGGTGTATTGCTGCCTTTAGCCTTTCAACTTGTGTGGTCACTTTGGCTTGCAAGTTCGTGATTTGTCACGTAGACCCTAGTGGGACAAATCTAACCTTGTAAAAGTAAACAAACAACACCCTAAGTGTTCTGCTGTATACCCCTCCTGAGAAGAGCTCCTGATCTTTTTTCTTGTTACTGTCAGATAAATTCTATCGTAATTGAAACAGATCCTACGGCCATCTGGTCTTACCTAAACAATGCGGACCGTACAAACCTAGCTCCCTAAGGTTAATGTACTTCCTAATGGCTATTCCAATTACTGGCTTACATTACCCAAGTGAATGAATGAAATTCCTTACATGTCACAACCATGGTATACACATTCAAGTCTCTAGCCTATATAAAACCCCACTAAATGGTGTACAAACATTAATTTCACATGGTTCAACAATTCCAGTCAATATGCATTCAAGTCTTTATCATATGTGACATTATCTAAATCGGAGAATTTACACAAATTCTCGTACTCATATCAACTAAAGTGAGGCATGAAATTCTAGATACATATTTACCTATAACAATCGAGACTAAACAATCAAATGATTCATCAAACATATATAAAGAATATCCTTGTACGGATTCATATCGATGAACTTGCACAATTGTAATCATATCTACGAATTTACAAATAAATTCCTGCAAATAAATCAAACAAATCGTCACACAATTGTAATCATATCAAGAGAATGGATCTACGAATATAAGCAAATAAATCAACAAATCGTGATATTAAAGAATTTACATGAGACAGATGCAAAATACCTCATGTCTTCAGGCTTTACCGCTAGAATTGTTTTGTAGATTTTTTCCAGACATCTAATCTCTTGGATGATAATTAGGGTGAATATCTTCGTCATCAGCCCGGAGTCTTCCTTCGAAATTTCTCTTGTAGAAAAAGTGTAGACTGATTTAAAAATGTTCCAATACGCATTTTAAACTGATGGTTTCCAAGAGGAAATCATGCCCCCTTTTCACAGCGTAACCAATTTGAATTAAATACATCCCCCCCCCCCCGGATTTGGCATCAAAAATTGTAGTCCGTCTGCCAAACTGGATTACAAAATACTTATTGCTGGGAAGTTTCAGAATTGACAGTTTCCGATACAGATCTGAGGTTAACCCTATCCTCTGCAGTTAGGTAAACAAAGTTCCAATTAAGAACCACCGCTCGCATGACAGTAACACTACCAATCAGTGCGTTATGGTGATTTAAACTCGTGCCAGTCCCCATAAATCTAATTAATCATTCACCGATCCAACTTAATGTTTTCTTCATAAATCAACAGAAATTTGGCCCTTTACACTTATATTACTTTGTGTGTGTGTGTGTGTGTGTATAGATATATATATACAGTAGTCCCCCTCTTGAACGGCCCCCCTGACCAGCGGCCACCCGCTCCTTACGGCCAGAATTTGATGGTACTGATGAGTTTGTGTTCAAAAGTACCCCTCACAAAAGGCCATCCCGCTAACGCGACCGGCGGCCAGCATATTAGTGCAAAAATATAAAATTTACCCCTCACAAGCGGCCTCATTTTATTTTGTAATATGTATCCAGAACCAATTTTATTCATAATGTGTGTCAAGTAATCCGATTTCTGTTTCCCGATGTCAGGTTTTCGTTACTGAAAGAAGTGTTGACAGAAAGTACATGTACCACTAAGGTTAATATTATATTATATCATTTACGCCTCACGAGAAGCCACATTTATTCCATAAAGCCGAGAAAGACTCAAATTTTAATCCATACAAAAAGGTAACAAGGTAAGTACACGTAATCCGATTAGCCTTACTGCTGTGTTATCATGAGATGTCCGGTTTAGTCACTCTGATAATTGTTAAGATTACAATTATTGAACAGTAGTATCAGCTGAGAAGTGGCGGTATTGATGTACAATACACAAGTCAGCGGGAAAATGGTTTGATAGCCTTTATGGCTTCCTTTAGTAAGATGTTGAGCTTGTTCACTTTCATAATTAGTGGCTATTACTACTGACAATAATTGTCAAGATTACAAATCCTAACGGCCACGAGGTGCTATTGTTCAGATCAAATCTGCGTACATATTGAAGCCGTTTTGGCTTCTCTCACTTAGTGTAAAGAAATGTAAACACAAATAGGGTACCAGACTGCAACTAATGAATCACGTGACAAGATCGCTGCCTTTAAAAAACACGTGGCATTTTGTTTAAATGCAGAAAAGTTGTTTTATCAGTCTTGTAGTTGGCAACACTGATGATTACAACCGGACGTAATTGTCAAGATCATGACAGGGTCAGCATAGTCTAAAAATAGAATTTTGCAGACACACACACAGAGAAATTAGCCTTGAACAAAACAGGGTACCAGACAAAGACCGAAAAATCACGTGACAACACATTCCTTTACGATGAAGGCATTTCGTCCGCTCTGCAAAAGTTTCGTCTGCATAATTAAATCGCATACAGTTAGCAACATCCGAATAAATCATTACCAAACATTAACATGTCATCACGTAAATGGAGACGATTATTTTAGAAAAAAGTTGGTTATTCTACTCGATGACATCGGGTGAGGTGGGGAGGGGGAAATTACCGAACGATTTTAGGTAGAAAAGACTCGAATAAAACAATTTTATGTTGAAAAGACTCAAATAAACAACATCATAACCGATAAGGAGGTTATTCAGCAGCAGTGGGAAAATGGAGCAAATGGAAAGAGAATTATGTATGTACCAAGTTTTAAATGATGTTTTTGAATGTTTTTGCAGTGTGCATGACAACAACATCCGCTCGCATATCACGCTTACGCCAAGAATAAGAACTATTAATGCATATTCAGTTGAAATAAGTCTATTATTATAACAAGAAGAACCTTTTAATAATTAATGTTACTTTTAAAAGAAGATATTAAATGCTTTGAAGAATGTAGCTTTCTTACTGCGTACATTACATATACTTCTCACAAAAAATTTATTCCCCCTCTGGAAAGGCCACCTGTCTTATAAGGCCACTTTCCCGGTGCAGAAGGGGTGGCCGTATAAGAGGGGGACTACTGTGTATATATATATATATATATATATATATATATATATATATATATATATATATATATATATACATATACACACGAATGCACTGCTTTGTTCATATGAACTTTCTTGTCTTAGGAACCAGAAAGCATCTTCCTCATGTCTCTGAAAACATTTCTATGAAATATTCATAGTAAGCATTTTCATGTAAAATATGTTTGTTTTAAAGGTGTTTCTCTGATGACTGTTTAAAACCTTCTCTTGCTTATAATTTAAATCAAATTTTGTCTTGTCTATTATTTGATTTTTTGGGGGCTCCAATTATAATGATAATATTAATTTTGCTTGTGAATTGCGAAACATACTTACCATTGTTTCCAGTGGCTACAGTCAAGGCAGCATCAGTTACGTGAAGGTGCTGTGTTGAAGATTTTTAATGTCTCATTATCTTTGACATCAGTGGTTGTATTCAGCTGAAACTTTGGTAGAATAATACCGTAAGTCTTAAAGTTTGTATTTCCCATTTCACCTGTGTAAGCTTGTCACAGTTGAGATACCATATTCTGTGGGACCACCTTGTCTTGTGTATGGGGCATGAAGTCTGTCAAGGGCAACTTTGTTCCTTGAGAAGCATTATTTTGCCATTCTTCCATGAGTGAAATGTAAAATTATTGGGAAAGTAAGCACATATGAAGCGTGATAAATGGATAACTAATGCACAATTTGCTGTTCCTCTGTTATCAAGGAGCTGATTGTTTTTAAGGTTTATGTGTCCTTGATGGTCATCACAGTGTCTTTTGGCAATATGACTTGAAATGAGCACAGCACAAACTAATTAGTTGTAATTAATTCTAACTGATATGAGTATTTACTTGTTGTAATTACTAATAGGTGTAAATAGCTAATTGACTGCCACTAGAACAAGCAATTTAATGTCTTTTTAAGTTTTCAAAACTTCACCAAATTTGACAGGTCCAAGAGACCAAGATTTTGTTTTGAAGTAACCACTTAAATATGTGGTTGTAAAATTGCAGTTAACTCACCTGTTTGATTAAGATGAACACTATGATGTGAAATGTGTTAAAATTATTTTAAATGTTTTTGACTTTTGTTATCTTCTGGTGAACTTTTAGAAACAAAAAAAAAATGAAATTTCTTGTTTAAGTGGCCATTGATTAAAATAACTACTAATTTGCAACTAGAATGCTATAATCTAAGTACTCATATCAGTTAAAATTAATTACAATTAGAGCTGGGTACCATGAAAAGTTTTGTACCATTGTATTTCTGAACATACCATGATACATACCATGGTGCAGTATACCACAATTATATTAGGGACCAACAATTTAATGTTTTGGGGCAGGGACTTGACATTTATATTTAATTCTTTGGCTGTCAAAAGTTGGAAAAATATCTTGCTCTGATTTATGGATAAATAACACCATATTATATCCATTGTATTGAAAAAACTTAATTATTTTAAGATGAAGGAAAAAACCCCAGACAAAATATCTCAGCTGAAAAGAAATTTGCAACCCCCTTTCCAGAAATTAAATAATCAGTATCTTATAGTACGGTAGATGAACTTGCTACTTGCTATGTTCATTGTTAATTAAATTGTAATCTAAAACTGTACCTAAGGTGAGAAGATGAAGCTTACACTATAGCTGACACTATGTAAAAAATATTGCGATCTTGTTGATAAAAATAGGAAGTGTTGACACTGCAGCCTACAATTTACTAGCAACACTATTGATATAATCGATGGGGAAACTGAATTAGATGGAAACACATCATATCTCTGACAATGACAATCATCCAGTTTTATTGCCTGTGGACAGGAATGGCTTATCTTTAGGTATTAAGAACAAAATTAGCTCTAAATATAGTTTTTGAAGAAAAAAAAAAGAAAAGTATTTCCCCCCCCCCCCGCAAGCATTATTTATGTATTAATTACATAATTATTTTTTCATTATTTTTAAAAAGTCTTTAAGGCAAGAAGGATAGCAGAATTTGGTGCCAATGTAGAACTTTTAATAGTTATACAATGAGATCTGCATTTATGCTTTTTCAATTCCTGAAATCTGGATTCAGTTGAGCCAATAGTTTTTCAACACAGGATTGGATAGACTAAACTAGCTAGAAACAATCACTCTCTAAACAGAGAAATGGCATATGACTGCACTTGAAAGCTGTTTTGCTGTTCTTTTAGTGGACAGGTGAGGTCTTTCTAAGGGAGTATGGATGAGCATGGTTTGATGATGCCAGGGAACTGGATCACCCTTATTCAACAATTATGAAACAGTTACCCATGCCTAACAACTAGTATTTATTTCAAATTTACTGGTATTCTATCAGATTTGAAAAAATTTGTACTATTATTTATTCCAAGTGTTGAATGTCCTGATGTAAAACAATGATGTAGTCTTGTGTGTCTTGAATGAGTTTACAATAATTCCAAAGTAGTGTGTCTAAATCCAAAAGTGGATGAGCACTTTATTAGTTCAAATAAATATTTAAATAATTCTTCTTGAGTTATATCTGACTTACACACAACATTCGCAGAGACTAATTGAAAACATGAATGAATTATTTCTCAAATTCCTATTTATACACATTTTCACTTGACTTATAATGTAATATAATGTGAAGATTTCCAATGGAAAAACCTAGTCAAACTGTAAACAAGACTTACCTTGAACTCTTGCAATGTAAACATGTTTACAACATGCAATCATGGACAGATGTTAGCTATATAGTTATGTTGTTTATAACTAACAACCATGGTCTAAGGTTAAACACAAAATATAAATTAAATATAACACCTCCCCTTATAAACAGAAGTAAAAAGATTTATACAATAAAGCTTTCTTTTAAATATTTCTAAAATAAGCATATGACATTAATATAATTAAAATTACATAAGATGTCTTATGAATGATACTTGACTTAATTGCACAAAATAAAGCAATATGGTACTTCTATACACATAGCAGTGCATCTGCAATCACACTCTTTTCCTTTGATGTGTTTAATGTCAATGTTATATTTTTGCAGTATCAAGGTCCACCTCAACAATCTCTGATTTTTGTTTTTCATTTTGTTAATGAAAGTAAGGTGATTTTAATCACTAAATACAATTACATGTACCATATAAAGAGCTGAACTGATATACACTTCAAAATCTTGCAGAACTAATATCAAAGCCAAACATCTCAATTGTGGAATAATTTTCAGGTGCTTTTTAAGTATTTTTGTTTTAGAAAAGTAGCAAACTGGATAATCCACAAACTTTTTTATCTTCTTACTCCACCAAACCCTGTATCACTTGAATCAACAGACATTTTAAATAATTGGCTGAAATTTGATGCTTTTAGAACTGGTGCATTTTTAAGTATGGCCTTTATATTGTCCTAATATTTCTGACATTTGTCAGACCAATGAAACTTGGATTTCTTATTCAACAGATTTATCTGAGACTCAGCAGTTACGGAGAAATTTGAACAAATTTCTGAGATTTTCCAGCCATACCCAAAAAGTAAAATTGCATCAGTTGCTTTTTACTAATAGAAACTGGGAATTCAGAGATAGCCATAAACTGAAAGGTTTAACTTGACCACGTCACACAACATGTCCCAAAAATGTGACACAAGCATGGTAAACTCCCTTTTACCTAAATTAACTGTCAGATTTGCATCACTGAGTTGATCGATGAATTTCAGAATGGTATCCAAGTGATCTTCCCATGTGTCAATTCAGATGATATCATTGATGTACATGTCACAATTATTTAGACCAGATGTTATCATGTTCATTAAACACTAGAATGTTCGTGGTGAATTTTTATACCACATAGCATCACTTTATGTTGATAAGATTCATCAAGAGATGCAAATGCCAAATTTTCATTTGCTTTTTTCTCGAGTCGAATTGCCAGAATCCTTTTAAAAGGTCAGGCTTAATGAGATATTTAGCATTTCCAATTTTGGCGATGCAGTCATTTATTCTTGGCATTGGAATTGAATCTGTTTTGGTGAAACTGTTGACTTGTCTATAGTCAGTACATATGCACAATGTATTATCTGGTTTAAGTACAAGAATACTTGGTGAACTCCAGTTACCTTTACTTGGTTCTATGAAATCATTCTCCAGTACATATTGAATTTCCTTTTTAAAATATTCCTACATGAGAGGATTTATCATATAAGGATTATGTTTCACAGGTGTAGAATCTACAAGTTCAGGATCATGACAGATTTTATTTGTTCTTGTTGGAACGTCTGGAAATAAAGTGCTCATATTCAAATAATAGCTGTTTTGGTTCCCTCTTTTCCTGTTGTTGTAGATGTTAAAGATTTTGTCCAGATTGTTTTATATTTCGGAATTCTGTAGGTTGGTTTAAAATAGTAGAGTTAGATTGTATTCCATTATATACATCCTCATGGTTGGGATATGTACAGTTAAATTGATTGAATAATAAACTGCTATCTCGATAAACATACTCCTTTAATACATTTATTTGACAAAGTTGTTTGTGTTTCTTCCTCCCAGGAGTGGTATTGATCTAATTTAAGTCATTTACTTTTTTTCTCAATTGTATACGGACCATACAATTTAGCCAAAGAGGATTTTGGTGTATGGGCAAGAGAGTCAAAACTTTATCATCAGACTGAAAACACTTTTCCTGTGTATTTCTGTCATACTTTAATTTCATTTTTGACTGAGTAGAGTGAAGATAAGTTCCTGCTATTTCCCAGTCCCCAGACAGCCCACATTTGAAACCAGAGAAATAGTCACAAAAGTTAATCTCTGAATCATCAATTGAAAGAGGTTTCTCTTATATCTTCAGTAGTCCATGGACAATATGTCCAAAAACCAGTTAAAAAGGACTAAAACCCAATGATTCAAGAACTGGTTCCCTAACAGCATGCGACAGTAAATGAGTACCCTAATCCCAATCCACTCCTATATCAAAATAATATCACCTAATCATCTTCTTCAAAGTTTGATGAAATCTTTCCAAAGCCCCTTGACTTTCTAGGTGATAGGGAGAAGACTTAAATTATTGAATGCCTAATTCATGCCTATATTGGAATATTACAGACAAAAAATTTGACCGTTGATTCTGCTGGACAGGTTTGGGAAGGCCCAACAAGTGTAAAAAACAAACAAATCAACAACAAAAAAAACTTTACAAGCAGCAGAGAGGGTGAACAGACCACTTTTTAGAAGAGTCCATTCGCGAAAATAAAGTTTCCTACGAAAACGAAACTACAAGGTCAATAACGCTAAACTGAGACTTATAACCGACCGAGGTCTCTCATTGGGTTAACTCATTTTGTTATTTCATCTCTGACGCTTGTGTTTTCAAATTTTTATGCGTTGTCGTTTACGCACCCGGACACTCACTTTTGGTCGTCACCCTCCCTGCTGCTGTAGCGTAAAAAAAGTAACGGTCAAGTGGTGTAATTAAATCATTATTATATCAATAATAACGCTAAATATGGAATCTCACACAACTAAACTAGCTCGACAGCGACTGGAGGCAATTAAGAAATATCGCCCCATCCGTGATTCTGTCAAACAACAACTATAAGCGCGTCAGGAGTCTCGGGTGGAATTTACAGAAGGTGCAGAACAATTATTTAAACCGGTTACGAAAGCTACCAAAAAAGTTACGAAAACTACCGTGGGTTTTCTTCCCACGTTGGAGCAAACCGGTAAAGCTACTGGAAAAATAGCAGAAAGAACTAAACAAACAAAAAGATTCTAAGAGATCTTCCAGGTGAAATAGCTGGTGCTACTTAACAACAAACACAAGAAATACTTAAAGGTATTGACCGGCTTCGATCTGAAGTAGCTGATGCAATGGATCGTATACCAGAACCTAAAAAAACATCAACCAGATTTACCAACCAAGGTCTCAGGAGAGTTCGAGAGAACCCCGTAGCGGTTGGTGCAGTAGGGTATCCCATTCGCAATACATTATTAGATCCAGAAACGTCTGATATTCCAGAATCAAAATGGCTTCCTTTCGTATTTCGAACGTTGCGTGGTACAAGCAAAATCACCAAGAAACAAGTCTGATCTTGAGAATTTCGAAAAACAAGTCAGTAAAGCAAAAAAAAAAAATCCCCATTACTTGGAGATACATTATCGCCCAAACGATCATTATTCAGACCACCTCGTATTGAGGACGAAGAAGCAACTGGAAGTGGTCTGTCCAATGTTAGTGATTGGGTCACTTGAGGAAGTGGCCTCACTGCCCCATGTCCCAATAACGTCCTAGAAATTCTAATTGGCGGTAAAACGAGCCGGCAATAATTCCCCAGAAATCATTAATTTGCTATTTGTCAGAGATTATTCACAGGCGGTATCATGGACATTAATGTTTATTCGCCCCTCATCGATGAAATCGTTGATGATTATTACCACAGTGATTGAGGGTATGCAATTAGATCAGTGACAAGAAAATAAGATGATCATACATAATACTCAACTTGGACCGATCATGGTCAGGGTGATAAATTCGCGATTATCAACATATAAAGCGATCAACGGAGATGGACTCGGCGATGTTGTTCAGGGTCCATTCAGAAGGATAGCCCCAAAAGCAATACCGATTGCAAAGCAACTGGGAATGAAAGCTGTTGATGTTGTTCGTGATAAAGGTATAGGTGTTGTTGGTGATGTTGCCAGCAAAGCATTCTCAGCAATCAGGGATAGACTAGCATGATTAATACTACGAAAACCGCAACCAGCAAAATTACCCAGCACTGAAGTTATGCCTGCAAACGTCAGTAAAATTATAAATCAAGCTGCAAATCAAAAACTAGCAGAGTTGGCTGGTGTACCCCTATCAGAAAAAGAAAAAAAAAAAAAAATAAAAAAATAACTGCTAGTCTGATAGCAGGAAGTGGTCTTCATGTTAGACGATAACAAGCATAATAAAGATGTTTAAACGTGTATCTGATCCCGCATTCGACATGGATGCGCCAGTCCTCAAAGATGAATCGGTGCCGATTATCAATATTATTCTTATGCCGCACGAGAGCCAAATCAGCGTGGGAGAATTGAACTACAAGTTCTTTAATCTTTCTGCTGGTGCCATTAAAGACATCGCTAAGACGGGTGGTATATTTCCACTTCTTGCAGCTATACCAGCGTTGATAGCCGCTGTAGCCCCAGCTGTTGCAAAAGCAGCTGCACTTGGTGCTGTTTCAACTGCTGCTGGAATGGCATTAAAAAAAGCAACAGGACAAGGAATAAAAACTTCCAAAACGGGCGATATGTTCACGGATTGGGTCTAAGACTGCCAGGAACTCCGCATTCGTGGAACGGTCAAGCCGCTCGCGGATCGGGTCTAAGACCCGGGACACTTCGCTGATGCTTCCTATGTCCAATTTTGATTTACTTGATGATGCTAAAAAATTAAACATCAAAACTTAAGAGGTGTTTTTATCCGTGATCAATTACCAAAACAACCAAATATCTAGGAAAGTGGTATCATTAATCTCGATGGAAGTTCTCGTCCACGTACTCATTGGGTTGCATACGCGATTGATCCACGTAGAGTTGTTTATTTCGATTCGTATGGACTGGCACCACCAAAAGAATTTTTAAAATATGTGAGCAGGATGCATAGCATTCCAGTCTGGTATTCAACATTACCAACACAGGCAATAACCGATCCGCCAATATGTGGCCGTGAAGTAATTGCTGTACTCGACACTGTGTCATTGTCACCGACGCCGACTCATAAAGTCGTGCACGAGTATACCACCTAACGGTATAGTCGTCTACCGTCGTTTTAAACAGGTTTTAGTGAATGTACAATAGTAGATATTTAAGGAAGATCTGCTCGAGGTAAACCCTCAAGGCGACTTATCTAAATATGCAACCCATAAGGAGGTCAAGAATAAACTCGCCGATCTTTTGAGTCTTGCGAATGTGGACCACAATGAAGTCATTGTTTTTCAGGATCAGCAAGGACGGTTGAAGATGAGTAATATCCCGCTGACAGATATTATTCTGCGGGTTCCGAGGGCGACCGAAGATAACTTAGTGGTGTTTACTAAAAACGGTAAAATTAAAAACTCGGAGGAATCAGTCTTAACGCTCATGGGAGAGATTACTGGACGCATCAGAAGAATTTGAGATATTATGTGTGGCGATCTCAACATGAGCAAAAATACAATTGTCAATGTGAGAGAATCAAAATCAGACGATGATGTGGCAACGAAAAGATACGTAGACAGCAACAACGCCACTATCAGAACTGAGATCGATGATCGTTTACTATCCACAATTTCACGGCGGTATCTACTAACTGGATCTTCTGGATCTATGTTAGTGATGTTGGAGCAAAACGACGAGGAAACATTTGTGGTGGAACCCGAAGAAAAAGACTTAGGCTTGTTGTACTGTTGGTGTCTTGAATTAGTCGCTTTACTACCACCTACTTAAAATATAATGAACTCCCCAATCGACTTGCAACATTTCAAATACAAGCGTGTTCGTGGCGTACCCAACTGAAAAATATCATCGACGAGTACACAGTAAAACAAAACAAAATACCGCAGACGTCTCATTGTTACTGATATAATTGTATACTCTGCATCTGCGGTCATCTCTGGAACAGCAACGGTCATCGGCGCATTATCAGCCACGTACGTGATAGCACCAGTGATAGGAATTGGTGTTTCAGTTGCAACAGGAATTGCTGGTATTCTTAGTATCATTGCAAAGAAAATATCCACGTGTGCGGTTGATAAATTACACGAATATACAATAAAGTTGCATACAGCGACGCTAGCATACTCCAAGTTATCTTCGTTGATATCATCAGGTCTCAGCGATGGAACATCAGATCAGGAATTCACAGAAATGATTAAGATTTACCATGAGGCAATGACGCAGTCATTGACTGTGTCAGGAGACAAGGTAGAATCTACAAAAAACGATATTAGACCTACGATGATTTAAATAATAATAATGTCATCAGAATTACTTCAAGAGATCGTCGCTAATACAACTCCGTCAAAAACCACGATGATATCAACAAGCTCATCCAATCCTGAGTTCAACGTTAGCTTTCCAACTGCGATTCCAGCGAAAGAAATAGCACTAGCACAATTACGAGTATATCACAGCTGGGCAAATATTAGATCGAATTCATTCGGTGGGTTGCAAGCAAATAATTCACTGGTATTTGCGTATAAAAATATACCCGATGGAACCCCAGATTGGAATGTTGTGAGTATACCTACGGGCAGATATCAGATCGAACAAATCAACGATGAATTCCAGCGCAGAATCAAATCTATCACATGATAGAATCCAAAATAGCTATCACTGTTCACGAACCAACATTATCGGCCGCGATAGAAATAAATTCTCTAGATTATGCCGTCAATATATATCAGTCGTCGATCCGAACTGTGTTAGGATGGACAGAAGTACAATCACAAGCACCTGCAGCGATTCCGCAGCCTCAACGCGGTGATTATGTTTCAGACAAGAAAATATATTTAAAACTTCCAGAGTATCGAAAAACTCATCCATGGAAATACATGGAAAAGGTTGACATAAAATCTGATTATGTTTCATTTGGCGGTGAAAAACTTCCTAGATTATCAAGAACACTATATATCTTCAACGACGATAAAAATCCAATTATCGATGAACCTTTTAATAATTCATTCGCTGATGTCATCAGAAATGATCACCAACAAGTAAGCAGCAAACTACGAAATTTATTTTCCAGTGTCGCACAATATTACAACGATGATTTAAAGCAACAGATCATTGAAATTGTACAACATCTAAACCAGGTTGCATCCAACCTCGAGTATGTCAATCTTGTTATTACTGGGATAGGACTCGTAGATCAAAATATTTTAGACACAATAACCCTTAAACAGTTATTTGCTGTACATTATAAAATAGAAATGAGACGTATACCAAACTTCGTAATACCAGGATTTAAGGCAGACGAGCTGAAAAAAAAAAAAAAAAACGTCAGTGATATTATAGTTGAATATTTTCCACAAATCGTTGCCACATGAGGAAAATAGCCCTTCCGAAGAATATTCTTAAACATAATAATGATCCATACGGTGAGGGTCGTCATATATCACCAGGTGTTGTCGCGATCACATCAACGATCGCAGTCAATCTTGTATGTGATGTAATTGAAGGCAGCTATCAAGTAGATCTTGAAAAATCCAGTCAGACCCAGCAGGGATACATTTTATATACATTTACGCCTCAAGTACCCCCTGGATTTTTGATTGTGTTAGAACCCGTTAATCCAGAACCCGTTAATCCTGTTTATCTGCGATATCATAATCCGTTATTGTCACGGATACATTTCAAACTTACTGACCAATGCGGATACTTGCTTGATTTACGAGGTACATCCTTGAATAGAAATCTGTATGTGCGCTCATAGAGCGTCATCGTAGAACTTTACGCTCATAGAGGATTTTGTAAATAAATAAAAAATTATGTTTCTGAGTCGAAGTTCTATGAGCGTACACACAAACAATTATTTCTGTGATATTATATAATGTACCAACAGGTGAGTTTTTATATACAACAAAGAGGTACTCGAAAATGCCGTCAGAACAATCTTGACACTCCGTCACACAGAAAAATTTAGTGTTAATATACTTGCCGATTATTACGGCAATGAAAAATTTTTGTTAACGCAGGAGCAGTTAAATAAGCTGCAGCGAGAACATATTATTACAATTGTATGTGATAGAAATCAAATTCTTAATTATGCACATTCTTGCCTTAAATTTGATAAGCTTAAAAATAGAACAAATATTATCAGAATAAAAATCAATATTATAATCAGAATAAATATTACAATCCGATTCTGAATAAATATTATTATCAGTATAAATACTACAATCTGAATCTGAATAAATATTACTATCAGAATAAGAATAAATATTATAATCTGAATAAATATTACAATCCGATTCTGAATAAATATTATTATCATAATAAATACTAAAATCTGAATCTGAATAAATATTGCTAACAGAATAAAATAAATATTATAATCTGATTCTCAATAAATATTATTATCAGAATAAAAATAAATATTATAATTTGAATCTGAGTAAATATTATGATCTGAATAAATATTATAATCAGAATAAAAATAAATATTATAATCTTAATCAGAATAAAAATAAAAATAAAAAATAAATATTATAATCTGATTAAGAATAAAAATAAAAATAAAAAATAAATATTATAATTGATTCTGAATAAATATTATCAGAAAAAAAAAATACTTTTTTTTTACTATAGTCAGAAATGAATTACTACCCTTGTTTCATACTTTCACTTTGTTTAGCTGTTACCAGTGACGTTGGCACCGCTTTCATTTCACAATCCGTTACTACTTTCACTTTGTTTAGCTGTTGCCAGTGACGTTGTCACCACTTTCACATTCACCTAATGACTTCGTTATTGACTTTGCCCTTGACTTCGTCCCTGATATAATCCTTGACAGAATCGATGACAAAGTCCTTGACTTCGTCAAGGGGTTTACAATCAGACATAATCTTTCTCAACTGTCTTACACGCGCATTCACAATCTTTTTTGTTTCATATTCGTGAGACAATTCTGATCTAATTTTCTCAATCGCGTATGCAAGTGAAGCGAATTGTTCAACTTGTGTATATAGACGGTCGCCAAGGACTGTGTCATCGCTTGTTGGAGTAATTTTATAAACCGGTATTCGGCTGGTAATGTATATCTACCTTGGTATCTTTGTTCCTGCAGTGATTCAAAATCACAAATATTTTTTTAAGGATCAAGTTTATCAGAAATTTGTATATGTTCATAATGTAATTTTTTAATCTCATAAATAATAGGATTAATATTTCTAAATTCATTATAGAATAAATATCTTTTAAAATAAAAAATATTTACACAACACATATTTACAGCATATATAATCTTAATTCTATGGCACAACATACAAACTTAATTTTATGGACGGCACAACATACAATTTTAACTAACTTAATTCTATGGACGGCATAACCCCAAAGTGAACCCCTAGATTGCCAAACGACATTCTAGCAGGTCCAGAGGGTGATCCGATTATATATTTACATTTACATATATTTACAAATATACACAAATACGTCATATCTCTTTTCATGGAATTACATATATACATTTATATGTACATACACACATACAAACGGGGGCCTTCTCTACGTTCAACAGATTTCTGCACACCCTCCCCATAATCAACCCCAGGAAGTGCAGAAGAGCACCCCCACGTGGTGACATGGTGGGAAGGTGTACTTTTTTATTGAAGTTCGAGCAAGGGAGAACCCCCAATAGTAATAGGGACCATATACTATATAAACATCGTGGGAAGGTGTACTTTTTTTTATTGAAGTTCGAGCAAGGGAGAACCCACAATAGTAATAGGGACCATATACTATATAAACTGACCAATACTTGGAAATCCAAAAGTAGCTCACACAACGGGTGTGGCTTATTCGCTGTCCGTTTCTCTCTTTTTTCTTAATTATTATCCCTGACAAAATCTGAATGAAGCAGGGAAACTGACAAAGTCAGAAAAACAAGGATAATGTTTCTTAAAAAAACAACCAAAAATAATTATGATTGTAAAACACAATCTTTTTAATCGCTCTACCTTCGTCAATAACTTCGTCATTGGAATAAGTCATTGACAGAGTTATTTCCCCTGATTATATCTGGGATTTTGCCTAGTGACTTTGTCATTAACTTCGTCATTGAACGTTGAATTACTCTGTCTTACTTCAGGACTGAAATACTTAAATATTATTCGTTGTTTATAATGCTGATCTGGTTATTTTATCTGCGACATGATGGAAGAAACTAAGCAAAAAATCATTTATAAGCGAATACTATTGTAAAATACAAGCGAGATACCTCTTTAATCGTTCTATCTACTACCTGACAGAGTTATCTTCCTTCATCTAGAGTGTTTTTGCAGAGTCGGAAATGACGGACACAATCTGGAGATGCTGAAATGTTATTTTTTGTTTATATTTCCTTGAAAACGCCGATTTGGTTATATTATTTGCGACAAGGTGTATTGAACACCTGAAAATATCAAAATATTTACCAGCTGCATATGTCGATGGAAATATTATTTCTTTGCCTGTCTCTACATTCCTAGATACAACTGATTTTTGGGGATTATTATTGCAGCCAGTATTTCCAAATTTGCAATTTTGACTTTGTGTAATAGCTCGTAAATTATTTAAATAATTATTTTCGGATTTGAATCAATATGATCGATCACAAGTCCATCTTCGATTAGTCCGTGAAAACACTCGTATAAAAACCTGTGACAACGATATATTTTTTTCCAACAGTAAATTTGAGATAACCAGTATTAATGACAGAACCGACTTTTTTTTCAGTCGACAGTGTCTGTTTACACCAGCACGAGATGCCTCATAATCCTTCATGATGGGATGCTTCACAAATTCATTTTGCTCCATTTATATAGTAGTATTATTTGTCTAAATAATTATTTTATTTCTAGCGTGAACATCTGGCGAGATAGTCTTCAGCGTTTTTTATACCAGCTATGCTGTTGCAGGCGTTATTTTTATAATAATATGGTTTCAGCTCTCTATATTTTTTCCCACCACATTGCACACACAACTGCTTTTTTCCACGGACTCCTTTGCTACATTTTAAACATGGTTTTGGTCCTAGACTCCCTCTTCGCACGCTTTGTAAGTGGTATCCACAGAATTCATTTACACAGACTTGTTACTGGGAGTTGTAGAGCCAATCATCAACCACTGACAGTTATTCTTTGCTTGAATCATTATATATTATAAACTAACTTCACTATATATATATATATATATATATATATATATATATATATATATATATATATATATATGCCTGAATTATAACAATGGAGGAATTTACGAGATTATCTGTGGTTAAGTCCTCTAAAGCTAGATTCGATCTTGACAGAATAACCCCTGACTTGCCGGGGTGGGGTGGGGGGGTAAATCATTCAGCTTTTTGACGCAAGCTCTGGTTGATTCGACGAATAAGACTCTAATCAATCGTATCCGTGAAGCCAAGAAGGAATTTCGCAACGATGTGTGGTCAACATTCAGAATCATGCTACAGTGAATGACCAACGAGCAGCGACGATTATTAATTATCTCGACAAACGAAAAATACTTTTTAAGAATAAAATTTAATGTGGAGCTAGACGACACATGGATTATCCGTGACAAACGCGACCCTGTTCGATTATATCATGCTGGAGATATTGTAAAGTTGAGTAAAAATTCCAAACCATGAGCGTTAACTGGTATTGACAAACCATATTATGAACGAGCATTTGCATATCCTGTGACGGCAGTTGTTTATGCGATATATCCGCTGCATGATAAGCCTAGCGTTGATGATCTCAAACCGATGAAATTTTCGAAGCTGAATTTTGTAGCTGAGCAAGTTACAGAACATTTTATTAACTCGATGCGTGGAAATGGTTTAACGGATTTACGACGTAAAAAAATAAATGAGTTGGTTGAGCATGTCAAGGAACATGGCGCTACGATTAACGACGTTGCCGAGCTTGAAAAATATTAAAATTTCCGATAAGGATGAAAACAATAACCTGCGAGATTTTGTACGAATCGAAGTATAAATCGAAAGGAGCTTCGATAGATATCATTGATCATAACGCACACGTGTGGACGAACGACATAAGAATATTTTCACGAGATAGAACTGTTAAATTTTTATGACAGTGATATTTTTGACCTCATACATGAGGTTAGTAAAAACGATCCCGTATCTGAATGATTGTTTCAAAGTTCCGAATGTGGAAATTATTATCAGTTTGTACGACCTAGCGGAGACATTTATCGTGCTGAATCTCTCCACGAGGAAATGAAAAATCTTGCGTCGAAATATATGGATGATGCTGAACAGTTACTCAGTAATTGTTTTACCATTCCGTCAGTTGCTGCTCACTTTGCTCAGGAGAAAAATTCATGGTCGCCGACAAGATCGGAATTTCTTGAAGATGTCCAACACAGTTGTGTCGAATACGGACACGGCGGATTGTGGAATACTAAATACGATTATAAGGATGTTATCTCAGTTGATATGGTTGCATTTATCCTGGACGTTTTCTTGGAATGGGAGAGTGTTATGAATACTTTAAGCGATTTGGACATTCAACACGAGATGACCAGAGTTGCGATGAATGGACCCTTACCAGATTTTGACTTAACTGGATTTACATGTATTGAATCGTTTTCATTCACGGAAAATCTCCATCCGATTGTTTATGTTTGGTTTGGTCGTCATTTTTCAGAAAAATGTTGGGCTCCAATTGTGTTATTACGATATATGAAACAATAATATCGTATCGTCTACAGAAAAAAAGTCTGGTTACCTGTAGTTGAGAGATCTGTTCTTGACGAAATCTTTGAGCGTAATCCCGATGAAATTGAATATGAAAATAAAATTGCAAAGAATCTTGGCAGAAAAATAATCGGTAAATTTATTCAAGGTGGTTCATGTGGTCACAAACGACATTGTTGTCGACTAATCATCGACGATGCCGAGCTTGATTTTATAATTACTGATACAACAGAGAAAGACACATTTATAAGCCGGAATACTGCTTACTTGTCGGACAGAACTAAAATAGGTACAATTGTGAGCTATATTGATGGTGACTCACCACAGATTACTCATTTAAGATCTTCGATGTTAGCGTATGTTTCGAAAAATGTATTATCGATGATAAACAGATTTCCTGATACCGCAGTTAGAGTTGCCACAGATTCATTTTATATAAATTTTTAAAAAATGCGGATTTGTTAAAGATTGGTACCGATGCATCATGGGGCGAATGGAAAAGATACTTAGTTATTCTGAATCAGACGACGTTGAATCTAAGGATATGTAGCACAAGAATAATCAAATGTCATTATTATCATCAGCACCATCGGTATATGATACCGTAGCTAGACATAAAACTATTTATCTTAACGGGTGTGATGGTTCTGGTTAAACAACGCGTGCGATTGAATTATTCCTGAATAGTTGTTTAGGGAATCTTGACATGGTTGACACCTACACATAGATTCGCCAGAGAAATGATCGAACGTGGAGTAAAATCTCAAACTTATCATAGTTTCTTTAGATGGAGCGGAGACGCATGGAGTCCTGAACGAATGGATGAAAAATATATTCCTAAAATCATTATTTGGGATGAAATATGCACGGTGTCGCTGGAGACATTAAAATATTTCTTGATTGGCTATTGACAAAGAATACTGCTGTGATCATGTGTGGCGATCATGGTCAACCGCCGCCTTTTGTTGGGTCATCTCCGCATGAATGGTTTAAAACGTTCGTCGATTATTATGAAGGAATAACTGACGATTATCAATCGATTGGTCCAGGATTAAGAGAGTTTAAGAAATTAAACAGGCTACAACCAGGCAAGATTCAGTGTGAAATAATGCGTGAAATAATTCCGGAAACATATATAGATGATTTTTGGAATATGTGGAGCCCCACTGATCTGTTAGTTGGAAGTAGAAAGATAGTTCGTGATACACTTCAACAACAGTTATTTCTGTTACATAAAGAAAAAATTTCAAATCTACCTGTGCTATTGTGTTATCGCCCAGCCGATACGCGACGACAGAATATCGATGTTGAAATTCCTGGAATTAATGACAAACAAAATCTTGTACTAAATGATATTGTTTTAGTTCCTGTGAGTGCTGTTGAGAGCGCGTTAACGATGGACAAAACCCCATGGACTCTAGGATATGCTATAACGATTCATTCATCGCAAGGATTAACTATTTCGGATACTAATATTTGGATTGTCGATGATCGTATTGAATGGTCAAATTTAGTTTATGTCGCAGTGTCACGAGTCAGAAGAATATCTCAGCTGCGAAGGCTTATCATAGACTTCACAGTAAATAATAATCAAACTACCGGCAATGGAGATGATGTAGTAAGAAAAAAATTAGCTAGTTATCAGCCATGTGACAAAAATAAAATAAAAAATAAGCACGACTTTGATCTCGATGCTGAATTTATCATGACACTGAAACAACGACAGAATAATCGTTGTGCGAGTTGTAACACAGTAATGTTGTGGCAGTATTCAAATAATAATCCAAAACAATTTACCGTTGATAGAATTAATAGTAGTCTCGGCCACACACGCGAAAATGTGGTGCTGACATGTCTTGAATGTAATCTACGTCGGGGCGCTGGTGCACCGCTTTCACAAAAGTGAAGGCGGTGGTAATTGTGTATCTTCAGGAATTACTTGTAATTGTTCATGTACAAATCCACGTTGAGGAGCAGTTGAATCTAGTCTGTAAATTGCAGGTCTACCATGGATCTTACTACGCTGAAAATTTTATGTGTGGTCACACTCCAAATAGGATCAGTTGTTTCTTCTTTTACCACCTTCAAATTCACCGGGTTCATATAAATATTTTACGGTCACATTACCTAGTACTGGTTGTTTTGAGGAAGAGTCACGTCGTTGTACTGGTACATGTTTTATTCTTTTGTGATCGCGCTGATGGGTTTCATAGAAGTTCCACGAGTAATTTCATTATTTAACGCAGCTATCACACTTGGTAGTCTTGCAACCCATTCACGAGATCTCACGTGTTTCTGAACTTTGTTCAGGGATATTTCCTGTGCATACTGATATCCAAATAATCGCCCAGAAGTGTTCGATTAAATCGCCCAATGATTGCCTGATCGCGATGAATTGCGGTGTGTCCTCGTCTGATTTTGACGTTATGTTGTTTCATCAGAGATGTTATTGCACCAAGAAATTCTTTGCCAGGATCAACCTGTAGCAACTGTGGCCATCGTAGACCACCACGTTGATAAATTCGTTAGACCGCAGATGCAACTTCAGCTGCTGTTTTGTTGATAGCGGTTCTGCTTCCTTATATCTACTTGCAACGTCAACGACAGTCAACACGTATTTGTACGTGTTTTAATAGTACCGTGTGGTAAAAACAAAATGTCTGCCTGATGAACTTCATTGGGAGTGCTGACATCAAAATGTGCCTACTGAATTTTTTTAGGTGGTGGTAGATAAATTTGCCATAACGCCTGTCGCGCTAACCAGTCTGCGGCAACAGAACGTGCGACCCCTGCTGCATCAGCAAGTTTACTAATCGCTTCTCTACCCCTCCAATATCCTCTTGGGCTATAATAAATCGATTCCATTATTATAATAATAATCGGTTGATTAATTACCAGCCCCTAGCACTAGTTTACCTTTCATCGCAGATTTTACTAGGAAGCTAGCAAGTGTTTCCTTGACAGATTTAGTTTTTATGGAATCTAACGAGTGAATCAACTTCACGTCTGCAACATGACGTTGTTGTAAATCCTTATTTTTATACGCGACATCATGAACGTAGCACGCTTGATCAATCGCATTTATTGGATACTCTCCAGGTCTTGGTTGGTCTCGTTCATCAAGTCGGATATCAAGTCGAGTTCCAGGACCACAATAATTATATCCAGGAAGATGTTTAACTCCTGGATATTTAGCCCATGGAGCCCCTGGTAATTTTCCCAGTGAAGCAACGATATCTCCACCTGTTTTATTAGAGATAAATTTGTACTTTTTGTACCACATTTTATACACTTGCCTGTAAGTGCAGGCTTTTTATTCCTCGTCGATATTGTTGTTAACCCACTGGTGGGGGTTCTGCATCGAACACGATATAAATTCATATTATTTATTATATTTGTACAACATGGATATCATCGATTTTTCAGCGACACGAAAGCAAGAACCAGTCAGACATCATCCAGTGCTACCGAATTCTGTCAGAGCAATTATCATAGGTCCATCTGGGTCTGGTAAGACGCAATTGTTGCTTAACCTGATAATAAGATGGCTCAAATGGGATAAGTTGTATTTAGTGGCACCATCTGTAGATGATCAGCGATGCTACAACATGCTTAAAGATTTTAATGAAAATGCAAAATTGCTGGACGAGGACAGTAATGATATTATTGATTTTATCTCCAGTATAGATGAAGCTCCATCTGTGGATGATCTCGATGGATGTATTAATAATTTTGCAGTATACGACGATGTGATGCTAGACAAACAATCAAATCCAGATCGGATATTTTCTTGAGGCAGGCACAAACGTGATTTATGTTACTCGGCGATATACACAAATACCTAAAGTGATCAGAGATAACTGCAATCTTTTAGTTGTGTTTAATGGAGTCGATAAACATACTATGCGAAACATTCATCAGACTTGGTGTTCAGGGGACAAGGATATGATTAAATTCAGAAATTTCGTCTCTCGCGCTCAAGCGATTCCTCTTGGATTCATCACGATAAATTTACATGATCCTCGGTCGAGGTATCGTGTAGGTCTCAATAAAATTTTTGGTTGAGAGAGAGACAGCAGGAGGAAGGGTGACGACCGCGAGTGAGTGTCCGGGTAGGTAAACGAGGACGCATAAAAATTTTAAAACACAAGCGTCAAAGATAAAATAACAAAATGAGCTAACCCAATTAGAGACCTCTGTCGGTTAGAAGTCTCGGTTTAGCGTTATTGACCTTGTAGTTTCGTTTTCGTAGGAAGCTTTATTTTCGCGAATGGACTCTTCTAAAATGTTGTCTGTTCACCCCCTCTGCTGCTGTACAAAAGCTTTCACAATCATTTAGTTTTAATATTTCTCAGAAGATTTGCTCCAGGAAATCTTTTGGGAGCATATATTATGGTGTTACGACTCTTTGGTGTTAAACTAATTAACATAAAAGACCAAAAATCAAGTTTTGTAAAATTCAACAAATAATTTATTTCCCTAGAATACAAAGCGAAAGTTGAAAAAGAACTTCCAATATTGTTAATTAAATCCCAATGAGTCCTAAAAGTTCTATAACAAGTCAAGATGTATAGAGTTCCAAATGGATTGCAGTGATGATCCAAATAGATACAAATATTGAACCAATAGCCTCGAATGTGGTAATGTGCCAACAGTCTTTATGTTCACAATGATATAATCCAAAATGTCTTGGAATAAATTCACAATAATTCCAAAATAAAAAGTTAGTCCAAGAAGTATTAAAGAGCGCTTTGTAATTCCAGTGAATAATTTAAAGACATAAATCCTCCCAAGTTAAAAACTGAACACAACAATAAGGCTGATTCTAATTCGGATGTTAAGGTAAGAATGACTAATTTGGAAGTAAACATCAATATAAAAAGCTACAACACAGTAACAGAAGCTGGATGAAGCCCAGCTTCCTTTCTAGAACAGTCAAAGTTGTTAACAAGATCAGGGATTTCCAAGTGAAAAATAAAGTCCAAAACTCAGTGTTTGGTAAGGGACCGACACAGTTGACCATTTATCCACTAAATTGTTCGTCAAATGCAAGAGTAGGTTGCAGATTAGCCTAAGGTATCTTCTGATTGGGTTTTCCTACTATATGACAATCTTGGCAAGGTCTGTGTGTGTGTGTGTGTGTGTGTGTGTGTGTGTGTGTGTGTGTGTGATTTGGATTTTTAACGTAGCTTTAACAATTTTTCAGTCATATCGCTACGATGTCTGCAGTGTGGCAGTTTATAGTGATGTCTAGCACTTGGGCATCATGCCGCATCCATGTAGCATGATGTCCCACCCAGTCACATTATCCTGACACCAGGCCTACCAGTCCTAACACTAACCTCTTAATGCTGAGCGCCAAGCGAGGCAGCTTTTAGTACCATTTTTATAAGTCTTTGGTATGACTCGGCCGAGGATCGAACCCACGACCTCCCGCTTCCGAAGCGGACTCTCTAATCACTAGGCCACCAGAGTGGTGAAGGTATTTAGTATTTACAAACATCACTTTTAATTTTTGACCAGTAAAAGTGATTCAGGACCATGTGATAAGTCTTACTGACTCCTGAATGACCAGCATTGGGAGTTTCATGGGCTAGACTATGAATTTCCTGTCAATATGACATGAGAACTACAACTTGACAGCTTACTGACCACTCTTCACCAGTAGATGCCTCAGGTGGTTTGCATTTTTTTTCTTCATAAGGATCTCATTTTTCACAAAGTAACAAACCAACTTGTGTGGCTTCAGTTTCATTAATAGCCCTCTAAAACAAACAGGAATCCTTTCTTACCCTGATTAGAATAGAGAGAATGAGTAGTAAAAGAGGATCACTGTGATCAATATCTTGTTCTATTGATTGATCAATACCAAGAGCAAATGAAACATCATTATAAAGAGCCTTTTTTTCGCCATAGCTCTGGTAACTGTACAATGTTTGATACAAATCAGGGAGTTCACTATCAGAAGGATTAACTTTTGATCCGAACAAGGATTGTCAGTTACAAGTGGAATGACCACGAAATTATCTTTATCTAGGTCATTGCCTAGTAATAAATGAATAGCTTATATTGGTAATTAGGTCACTGCTCAGCAGTCAAGGGTTCGGAAAGTAAGTCTGATGTCAGATTTACACAAAGAGAGGAAGCTTAGCATATCCGCACTCTACTCCCTGAATAAGAACACTTTTAGGGAAGAAGACTTCTCAGACAAAGTACCTGATAATAAAAGCTCACCTGTCCCTTAATATTTAAGTTTAGATTGACTTGGCAGAATTACCAATAAGCGATATAGAACATTCTGATATAAATAGTTCATAAATTTCCAAAATAGAATCAGACTGGAGATTGTTTTACCCATCAAATGTATTGCTTTTAATACCAACTCGTGACCTTGACCTCATCGAAATAAGAACATTTTGGAATAGCTCTGTTTTTCTTCTGTAGCTTATGTTTCGACATGTAGCAATCAGAAATGATGTGCTCTTTCTATTTAAGAGCGCATGTCGGAAGAGATAAAGATTTCTGACAAGTCTTATCAGATGTTTGATTTCTAAATGTTGTGCCGGATTGAGATTTGGGTATACTCGTACGAGACTGAGATGATTCTTTTTACACCCCCCCTCCAAAAAAAAAACTGATGAGAGGAAGACATATTAACAAATGAAACTTTTTAAGTCAAAGAATAATCATCAGCTGTGCAAGCAGTATTTTCGAAAGTTTCTACCTCTTTCTCATCAAGGTAGGCCTTACTTAAAGGTGAACGTTGGACGAGATAAGGATTTCTGATAAATCTTATCAGATGTTTGATTTCTAAATGTTGTGCCGGATTGAGATTTGTAAATACTCGTATGAGACTGAGATGATTATTTTTTACCACCACCTCCCAAAAAACTGATGAGAGGAAGACATATTAACAAATGAAACTTTGTAAGTCAAAGAATAATCACCCGCTTTGCAAGCAGTATTTTCGAAAGTTTCTACCTCTTACTCATCAAGGTAGACCTTGACATCACTATAGATGCAATTCTTGAACTTTTCAATTAATATGATCAGTCTGAGATTATGGTTGAACACCACCTATCAAACAGTTGTTCCTCTTGCCTTGGAAATTCGTCTGTATAATTCCTATACCTTTGTCGATATGCCTCGTGTAACAACTCATAACTCTTCAAGACATATTCCTTAACCACATCATAACCAGCACTCTGCTGTACCAATAGTGAAAAGCAGACTTCACAAGCTTTGTCAATAAGAACCATTTGTAATAATCAAGTCCACTACTCTCTCAGCCAGTTCAAAGTTTTCAGCAATTTTTTTCTCAAAGTGAATAAAGTATTTATCTACAACTTTATCTTGAAAAGGGGGTACTAACCTAATATTTCTGGTAACATCAAAACCTAGATTTGTGTGTAAAGGGGTTGGGGAAGAGTGCTCCGCCTGCCAGTTCTAATTTCTCTCTCTCTCTCTCTCTCTCTCTCTCTCTCTCTCTCTCTCTCTCTCTCTCTCTCTCTCTCTCTGTCTCTCTCTCTCTCTCCTCTCTCTCTTTCTCTTCTTTTCCTCTTGTCTCTCTGTCTCTCTCTCTCTCTCTGAATTTGCGTTTCTTTCTCTTCCCCCTCTGTGCATTTGCATTTATTTCCTTCTGAAGCTAAAGTTCTTAATACCAATTCCATCTTTTTTGTGTGCCTGCAAGCCCTATATCTTCGTATCAAAACTATGTATAGACTTACCAATCAAATACAAAACACTATTATCCAAAATTTCATTCGCACCAAATATTAAAAAAAGATATTCGTTATCTCTTGCATTTTGCCTTCGCTTCAGAAAGATCCGAATGTCTGGCAAGCTCAAGCAACTCGTCTCTTTTTCAAAGACTCTAACACATCCTGGGCAGGATTTGAAACCATGTTTTAGACATTAGATGACATTGACTGCTTGATGTTTTCACTTAAGATTTCGCAAATGGGTGAAATTAAGATCTTTACGGCTGACATCGAAAATTCCGAAACAAAGTCAATTTCAATTTTAGAGACTTTTTTTAATATCTCTGAAATGTTTTAAAGTGATTCATTTCTCGGTTGAGCGTCCTGTTTTTGTTACGACTCTTGGTCTTAAAAATATGCAACAGACAAAAATGAAACCAATAATTTCAGTAAAATCAGTTCAGGAAGCAATTTGTTTCTCTACAATATATAGTGAAGATTCGTGATAAACTTTTAGTATTGTGAACTAAATCTCGAATAGTCATAAATGCCCTTTCACAAGTCCAAAATTATTGAATGTTCCGAATGAATTCCAGTAGTCTTGAATGTCCTGATGCAACACTATATTGCAATCCAGAGTGTCTTTAAATGAGTTTACAATAATTCCAAAGTAGAATGTATAAAGCCAAAAGGCGAAAGAGCACTTTAGTAATTCCAGTAAATATTTTTCATAAATAATTCCTCTCGAACAATATCTGACTTCAACAACACAACTACATTCCCACAATCTGATCTAAAACGGGAATGATTTATCTGTTTATCAAATCCCCATTTATACACATTTCACTTTTATTATAACAGAAAAACGTAGCTTAACCGTAAACAAGACTGACCTTGAACTTCGTAAACATCTTGCTTAGAACTTACAATCATGGACAATAATTAGCTACGTAAACATGTTGTTTACACCATGGACAAAGGTTAAGCATACAATGTAAATTAATAATACATAACAATATTGCGAAAAGTGAAACAAAATACATAAAATGCTTGCTTGGAGCAGTCTTGAAACCAAAAATTATAATGCTAGGGCCGATGTAATGTATTCTTGTTTTTAAATTTCAGTCAACTAAGCATGTTTTCAAATTCCAAGAGAACAGAAAATGTTCATTATTTTCGTCATTTTATTCACTCATTTCGCTATAAATAGTGAATTTTATTTTGTAAAATAAAAATAAATACCCTGAAATTTAACATTTTGAAGTATAATTTTGATGTCGAAAATTACATAACACGGAAATCTTTTTCTTTTTGCCTTTAATTTATATGTTTTATCATCAAAAATGTTTAAACAATATTTTTAAACCGAATCGCACCAAATTATAGACAACCCAAAATATTTTGAAAAAGGTTTTGACATTGATGTTGTCTGGCAAATAATAATAATAATAATAATAATAATAATAATAATAATAATAATAATATTTTGGAGTACAGAGAGATAGGTCCGTGGCGTGTGCTACTTTTTTGGAGTAACCTTGATAAATAATATTTTACTTATTTAAAAAAAAGTTATGACTAAAGTTTAAATAAAGAATTCATTGTAATTTTCATAATATTTGAATAGATATCCCCAAATTGCAACTTTCATACATTAAGTAGCTATTTAATAACACTCAGAGATTTCAGTAAATTTTGATCATCCATATCACAATCGTATATTAATCGGTCTGTAAACGTTAGTATATTACAGCAGGATAAGGTCTCCCTTAAGGACCCGTGTCACAGTATTTCGATCCTTTGTCTTGTTTGATATTCTTAGTCTATCCGTGATAGCCCATAAACTTAAATACATTTGAAAGTACAGAAATCTCAAATTGAGCAAGTTTGTTTTTTGTCATCAAGTTATATATATATATATATATATATATATATATATATATATATATATATATATATATATATATATATATATATATAATACAAATATTACTATCATACAGGTTAGAGAATTTTTAATTCGTACTCTACGGAGATTCGAACCCAGGTCCGCGGTTAAACGGCACCCATTGCCTTGCCTGCACCCACCAGCCCATATTCCTTCACGACTAAGCACGCTTAAAATTCTCTAGCCTGTATGATAGTATTGTTTGTATTAAATATTAATTTTGCCTATTATTATCAAGAATTCTTCCATAAAATCCAGGGATAGCACTTTTCGTTTTTATATACAGGTACGTATGGTATATATAGTATATATATATATATATATATATATATATATATATATATATATATATATATATATATATATATATATATATATATCACTGTGATACAGGGGCCAGAGAGGAAGACCGGTTGTGCAGTCATATATACTTTTTGTGATTTTTTTTTTTTACCATGGGTAACTTAAGATAGAAAGGATCAAAGCGTATAGCTAAATGGTTGTAAAATATAGTTATAATGCAAGGATCATTGTCGGTGTCTGAATTAATTTGAACATCGTGTTTACATAATGACTATTCACTCAAAACAAAAACATAATGACAAGTGAATGTAGGTAGTCGTTATACAAATTCATGCAATGTATAGAAAGATAAAGAAATTTTTCCAAATATATTATAGATAATAAATATACATGAAATCACCCAGGTTGCCAAGACGAAGGCCTGCCATGTTTGAGGTGACATATATAACTGTGACGTTAATAATAACCAGAACATCAGCTATTATAAAGTATGACAATCGGCTGAGTAACACAGAAAGCAATTTTTGCCTGAAAGGTGCTATATTGCACAGAAAAATTTGTCCATAGTAGCGGCATCCACTGATTTACTTACAAGGTATCATGCGGTGAAAAAAAAATAGAATTATAAGCCTTAAAGCATCTGGTCCAAATCACATATTACGATAACACGATTTATAAAAATACCAAAGACGGGCTGTTCCCTTTCATTTTAAACGATTACCTTCATCTCCGTTAGCATACATTTCCCGCTTGGTTTTCTCTCAATAAATAAAAGTTTTGTAAGAGGAAATAAACTTGACGCTCACGTCTGGACATAAAGTATTAGTCAAAAACCTTTTTATTTTACTATTTTTGTTCTTCTCTAACCATATCATTTTTTTATCTGTTGGTCGGAGAAGAATAGATAATAAAATAACTTGTCTTTGCGGTCATTTTTCTTGATGCTGTCATTAAATTAGTAAATTCTGAGCTAATTTTCACACGCATCTTGACTTTCTATGTAATTTGTTAAAACATGTCAGGTAATAAAACTGTTGTATAACCAGAATCGTGATGTTATGTGCAGTTTGTGGCAATTGAAATCTGATATCAACGTGACCGATTTCTGCACTGCAGATGAAAAGGAGGATGTTATTCAAGAAAATCGCGAAGTATGTATTGCTTCATTTTTCAGATGATGTTAATTTATCACTAAAATTGATTTAAGATAGTGTTTGTATGCGTCGCTTGTCAAATCATCTGGTAACTGAAATCAGTTCAGAATTAATTTTAGCATGATAGGCAAGAGTTGTTCCCCCTATTCTAAACCAGATGAATATTCATGAATATAAACCAATTAAAAAAATTAACGCAGGCAGCTTATTTCGAAATTTTTTGTTCGTTAAAATTTTACATTCAGGTAAATTGAAAAAATGGATGTTGGATTTGCTGGAACATATTTACACATGTGTTTAACAGCTGAAGCTGTACATAAAAGTTTTTTTCTTCCCCGCATCAATACTTTTCTAACGTTCTTTGTCCAAACTAAATCGTTGACGTCTGTATGACACGAAAAAGGAATATTTGTCAAAGCACTGTACATTTTTTCTTTACAGCGCTTTTGTTAACATTAAAATTTAAGTTACAAATAGGTACTAACTGGACCTTCTTGCAAATGAGAAGAGAGCAAATATAAGTAGGCACAAAAATGATCTTCAGTACTCGACAAATTGACATTTTTATTGTCAAATCCGGTGTTATGGGATTTGATTGTGTAGGGCTTCGACCTGCTTGTTCCCTTCGAATAGTTATTTAAAAATGATTGAGATGACCACAATCCGGGTTCAAAATGTAGTGCATAGTCTTTACCCTAGTAAGATAATTCCTAACTGGTGTGACATTATGAAAAGATCTGCTCAATAGCTGTGCACCGCCACCCCCATCCTCCGTGTTTACCTTGCATATATCCCGAAAGCTGTATGCGGACCATCTTTTCTGTTTACAAACAGGAATTTGCGAATGCATTTAACTTTTCTTCATTCGTAACTTCTTGGTCAATCCTACGGTCAATGCAATCGTCGAAATAATCTAGGTGATCCGAATAGATTACAGTTTCTCAAAGCAAAATGTATAGTTTTTCAGCAAATTACTTTGCCGACATCCCTATGAGTCATATTGTGTCTTCCAGAAATAGCTGAGGTAGTCCAAATGGACACAATCTCCCAAATAAACATAGGTTATGCAGCAATTTCTGAAAATAGCTACATTTTATTGAAATGACTGAATTTTTTTAAGCGCATGTGACCTTTCTGTTATCTGATTGGTATATGGTCCCAATGAGCGCAAATCTTTAATAAATAGACCAGGGGTTGGAGTCTATTACTACGTCCAAGGTTTATGCCCCTACCCAGAACCAATTATGCCCCTGCCCATAACCAATTATGTCACTGCACATAACTAATTATGTCCCTGCCCAGAACCAATTATGCCCCTGCCCATAATTAATTATGTCCCTGCCCAGAACCAATTATGTCCCTGCCCAGAACAAATTATGCCCCCGGCCAGAACCAATTATGTCCCAGCTCAAAATCAATGTTTAAAATGGTCTTGAACTTGAAGAATTTAAATAATTTATCTCGACACAGACACACAATTCACAAGGCTAAATCCCCGTTCAGAATGAACCTTTCAAACATACACAAGGGTATACATTTGTAAATAGTCAGATATGTACCCAGCCAGATCAAGTTAATTAAAACTCAATCAGCATTATAGTGTCTGTGAACAATGAGTGCACGTATTAAAACGCCCCTTGTTTATGAGCCTGGTCAGAACCAATGATGTTGCTCAGGACCAACGTTTCAAATAGATTTATAGATGTTTATCTGGAAAGAACCGCCGATGTCCTAAAACAGAACCTAGCTTAGAAAGATGTTTACGCAAGTATCGTCGAAACCTACAACAGTTTGACAAGTTTGTCTATGCCATCATTGCTGCTCACGCGACAGCCAATACCCGTTTAAGATTGTATTATGTCTTGGAACATTTAGGAGATCGAGTCCTTTTCTTTGATACAGACAGCTGCATGTACATCAATCGCCCTGGAAGCAATCACCCACATATCGAAGACGAACATTTAAAAACTTGGACCGATAAACATCCGAGAACACCGTTTTGACTTTTGTCAGTGACGCACCCAGTCCCCTTCATAGGATGAGAGAGGTCCGGGCCACTTCGAGAGTTTGAGGCCCCAAAACCTTGGTTATATTGAAATTTGGAATGCCAAAACAAGCATATATAATTTACAATACAAAGATTTAAAAGACAAATAAGTACACTACTAATTATATTTATTATTTTCAGAATTGTTTATTTAAAAGCTCTTTTCGAGGTATCTTGGGGGTTGAGGCCCAGGTCAAATGCGCCTCCCATTGGACCTGAACACACCTAAAAATTAAATTTACAGTATCGAGACAAAAAAGGACAACTTCAAACAAAATGTAAAGTAAAATGACTGACATTAAACCATCGTTCCAGTCAAGTGGTCAACTTTGACTTTTTAAAAGATTCTTAAATGTCAGGTCACATTAAATCCTCACACAATTCAAGATGACGAAATAATTAGTCCACCCTTGGAAAAACTATACCAAATTAACTATCAGAAAGCACCACAGCATGCTACCGTACGGACAAACCGTTCTTCAGTATAAAAAGGGAAAGAGTTCATAGATAGTACCTAACGTTCACAGATGATACTGAATTCGACACAACAATTGTGTAATGGAGCTACTGCCGACTCCAAGATAAACAAAGCTGAGTGCGATGCTATACCAAAAAATAATGCTGCACACTGCGATATAAGCCATGCAGCATGACCTTGCAGCTGTACTAACGGAGGCGATGCCGTTTGTGTGCCCATCTATCGCTCTCATCCATGCACTCGCAAGCTACTTGGGATACCACTAGCTCATCAAGATTTACAAATCAAAGAAGAATACACGTTTGAGGTGTTCTTGCCTGACAATGGTGACAATAAAAGACCAAATACATTGTTTCAGTTGTGGTATGAAACTTCACGAATGGGAATACAAAGATACAGATTATCTTGAACATGTCAGACGGTCTCCACGCTGTCACTACCTTCCTTTGCTGGGCCATGATTGTTATCATCATGGTTACTTTAGAAGAGAGAATTCGTAGTCTTCCTTTTGGATCCGCGGGAATGCATTCATAAAGAGTTTCTACAGATTCAAGTGAAACGCAAAGAACAATTGCATTCATTATGACATATGCCACTGGTATTTGAATGCTGTTAGAAAGCTGATTAGTTTGAACATTTTTAATAGTTATACATGGATCAACTTCTACTCGCATCTTATAAGATTTTGGACGTTACGACTTCTGCCTACAATATTGTAGCGATACTCAGACTTCCACTGGACGAAGTCCAGGAAAATGTTCAAAACTAAGGGATAAAAACAAAAACAGACAAAATGTAGTATCGCCTTAAGACGAAACTATGGTATGTGATGTGATGTGTGGTGAGATAATGACTGAATTTATTCGATATGCTTCACCATCAGATTCCATCTGGCAAGCGTGTGAATGTTTCATTATAAAGACTGAGTGGTTCAAGCAAAATCGATTTTGTCAAAACTGTTTGATCGTCCTCCTCAGCGAATCGTGTGGTGTCGCCAAGGGTGGCAGACGGCTAATGCGCTACTGAAAGCAAGTGAAGGAGATTTGAATTGTAGAAGACATTCCTTGCGAAGACGATGAGGGTCGTGTCTGACTTTAGTCAAACATATTTGGTCATCTTTGATGACACTATTGGAGAAGACAAAGAGTAAATTACACTTAGGTTTACAGGAAAAGGACATCATCGTAATGAATGTATTATTTAAATTATTCAAAATCTATTTCAACAAGGTAAAGCTCATCGCACCATCATTCTGGATGCGTATTATGTGGTGTTATTTAAAAGTCCAAAAGATAAATCTCAAGCTCAAGTGTCAGGAATACCTTGGCAAAGTTATGCTTATGACGATGCCGCTCAATCGCCATATGAATATTTACTCATCGATTTAAAACCGACCACTCCTGATTATTTGAGATTTCGTACGAATTTGTTTCACACGAGGTGTCAATAAGGATGTCCAGCTTTTAACATGTCACCTTTCTTGTTTACATCTTTCTAAAACTAGATATAAAACATATTTCACTGCTTTCTTTCTTACAGTATTCGACATGACTTATTTGATTCCCATCCTTCTGCCAAATTCATTCGGGCTCTGTATGCCACCAGTCGCAAAATGAATGCACGAGTAGGTTCACGTTTGTTAGAAGCTAATCTCAAAGAAGTTTTACAATGATTTATTTTGACAGCTCCTCAATTACTATAGTGCATCATCCACATTCCCCGTTAAACAAAAGGGTAATTAAAAAAGTACAAAACAAAACGTAAAGTAGCTAACACAGAATATTAAAGGAATAAACGTGCCGCGGTTCGATTAACTAGATCTCTCCATACGAGGCCATTTGTTTTGATTACGTGACAATATGGCGTCAGCGTTCACCTGACTTTCGTATGGCGGAGTGCAACGCAGAGACCATACGAAACAGGGAACCAGACTAAATGAGATCCTAATGCTGAAGCTGAAAAAGCCAAAGTGCCTAAGCAACTGTAAGGGCAAGGCAGAAAGAGACATCGAAAACACTTCCAACTTTCGGAACACGATCAGAAAAAGGACAAGAAAAGAAAAACGGCATTAAGAGAATTTAACGTTCCAAGTCAAAACTCGATCGGTTTGTCATGCCACCGACGAAGTTGACAATTCAAGAATCCCAATGGTCAGAATTTCATCACACTTGGTAGTTTTTCACCACAGCATGGGCTATCGAATTTAAAAATGAAACTACAAGCCGAAGATTAAATCGATCTGAATAACAAACTCTTGTACCTGTCAAAGTTCTTAAAGTTGGACAACACCAATCCGGGAGACAATGCCAGAGTAGCTCCCGTCAACAATTTCATACATTGTTGTTCAACAACGGATACTTTAATTGGTTAGCAGCAGCGTGGACACTTGCCTGTATTGATCATATCTGTGTTACCACTCTATGGTCTTAAACTAAGTAACAGAAAGATGAGAAACCAACAAGTTTTGTAAAACCAACAAATAATACGTTTCAAAGTAAACATTTAAGAGGAACTTCCAGTATCGTGAATGAATTCCAATAAGCCTAAAAGTTCTATCACAAGTCCAAAAGTAGGGTGTTCACAATGAATTACAATATTGAATTTGTTGATGTACCAACAGTCTTGCATGAGGTGATGTACCAACAGTCTTGATGTATCACAATGATATAATAAAGAACGTCTTTGAATGAATCCACCATAATCCTAAAATAGTCATTTTGTCCAAAATGGCAATGTACACTTTGTAATTCCAATGAATAACATAAATAAATGATTCTCCTGAAATTATATCTGAACACAACTGAAAATTATTCTACAGACTGAACGTAAAAACGAGAATGAAATAATTTTGTTTATAACAACCTTATATAAAAACCTAAGACATAATATTATGACCAGGATGTGGGTCAAAAGTTCGTTTCCAGAACATTCTAAGTTTGTAAAGAAGACTAGACATTGAACTCAGACATCAGAAAACAACTAATTTATAACTTACAAACATGACAAAAGGAAATACACACCTAAATTCTATGCTCAGTCTTGGACAAAGGTTAAACACGCAATAAAAAATTAAATATACATAACACCTGGAAAATCCCGAATGACCCAAACCCAACCCCCCCACTTAGCATAGAAATGATGGATGGACATGGACATGTGGTTGCAAGACATGTATTTGTTGAATGAGGTGGATGCACGCCTGAGACAAAATCGAAGTAGTGCCTTGGTTTATTTTAATACTTAATGCTAACGAGAACAAAATGATCACGAAGAAAGCAGACTTTACGTGCAACGTGTGGAAGTCTTACTTAAATCGGGAAGCGATATCGTGAAACAGAACGACAGCCAAGTATCCTCTGCAATGAATGGAAGTAAAACCTTATGCATTGCCTCTGGACTCCATTTGAGAATCGATGATCATGTTTTCCAAAGTCAACTGCCAAACACATTTACTCATTGGCATCGTCAGCAATGCGGCCCTCAACGGAACAATGGATCAAAATCTTTTCGAGTTTCAACACTTCAATCTACTCAAGATAGAAATCACATGAGGTGGCAAGACGTTGTGTACAAGACCCTTTGAACCCATTAAAATTACTTAAGATCTTACTTGACTCTGTTTGAAGCCACATTACAATTAGTAACCAATAGCAGACACGGCGTTTCGTATGGCATGATGCAGGAGGATATGCCTTACCTCTGTTGACTTCTTTGGAAATGAAACTCCTCGAAGCTATGATGCAATATAGTGCAGAGACTTCCCGTTCATCGACTAACTTGACCGATATTTTCAAGGAAGAAAGTCAAGCGTGATCTTGTGCCTTATCATTACCTGGGAAAAAATGAATACCTGTGAACTTTATTACCTTCTGACGGATATTTCACGCGTAGCATATTGGAATCTAGTGATGTATGATAAAGATAAACTTCTTCATCGAAAACCTAAAGACATTCAAGCCTGTACCATCAACACAGACGACAGTCATCGCCCAGTAACCCACTGAATAGCCGTCTACATTCCCCATGACCACAGTGTGAAATACTGTTATTCTATTGACTACCTCCATGACTGAGTAGAAATGCTGTGTTCAGTTCAATCATGTAATATTAAAAAGATCAGATTCAATCGTGTGTTGAGAATGTTATGCGTATTGTCTTCATCCATGCAGTCTTGGATTTTTCTTAGACCATTTAATGACTTATTTTGAGCGTGAGTACTCTAGAAACGATGACAAAATAGAAAGGCCATCTATATTCTCTAGCGTATATTGTGGGCAAAATGATGATCACTGGAAGTCTATTTAAAACATCAGCACGATATATGCAAACTTACTGTCAAATCAACATAAGCTGAGGTATAGGTAATTATTTCATTGTATTCTTGCTCGGGCACTGTCACCTTTCAAAACTTGCTCGTGGAAAAAAAAAAGTTCCAAAAGCGAGTTGAATCTGAAATGCACAGTTCGATGACCCGTTTCATAAAAAAATGGAATTTTCTTTCAATTATAATTCATGGAGTAAATGTCCATTCGAATCAATAGAACATTTAAAGCTAACAATATAACTTTCAACACTGGATCTCCAATGGAAATTCCTGTGTGATGTCAATATAGTTCATTCAGATCAGGTCAAGTGGAGTATACATGGGTTTCAATGAGATTGTTTACAATATTTCCACCGAAAAGTGTCGTGATTCCACTATGAACATTCAGCACAGTTGCACAGATGCATTATTGGATACGGCAGAAAAACAGCATTCCAGTTGATGGACATTTGTGTTAAGGGATGATAACTGGATGCAGAAAGTGGGATGTGGTTGATTACAGTGATTCCAGAGTTAATGCTATTGTGACCAGATATCAGCATTATTTGATTTGAAAGAATGTTATGGTTAGATAACTCTGTCATTTGGGATATCAGCATTTGTCGACATTCTTTTTATCACAGAGGAATTTATTTACTCCTATAGGTTCACATTTAAACCACGCTTGTCCTGGGGTATGGTGGCAGTGTGCAAAAATCCATACCTGGAAGTAATAGCAATGTTTGAGTTTTAGTTGTGGAATTGTCCTGATTTGTTCTATAACTTTATAGATCAGGATATATTCCAAAAGCTTCAGTTTCAATAAATTTTTTTTTTAAATGTAATAAAAATTCACACTAAAATATTTTTAATAGTAAATTTAATTGCTAAAATTAACTATTATTATAATTAATAACATAAAGTCCTTCGGACTTCATTTACTTTGGGAGTGATTAGGTAACAATTTACACAGCGATAAATATCCAACCATGATCATTTAATCCTACCAGTTACATTCTTTCCGTCATCATATTAGCAGATTTCATTAACAAAGCGTTCACTTTTAGGTAGATAGAAGTGTTCTTTTATTAGCCTCTTCACTGCGGCAAAATACATAGTTAGTCTTCGTTAGCTAAGAGTGATTGTTTTTATGTAGTAATATTTGGTAGAGTTTCAGAGCGGGTCATTGCAGTTATCTAAGGAGTTCGTTATGATCATTTTTTTTTTTATTTAAAAAAATAGTTGTGGCTGTTTAAACTAGGCTATTTCTGTTTTTAATAATACGCTTGCGTATGGCCAGTGTTGTTATAGCATTCGTGGTTTTTGCTTTCTGCGCATTTCGATCTTTCAAGAGTAAACTCGTGTCAATTTTAGTGAGATCCTCAAACTCGTGAAATGACCATGACCATTAACAGCTGCTAGAACATAATATCGATGCGAAATGCAACAAATTCTGAAGATTGGCTTGTAAAGCCTGCCATATATCTTCTTCGGCAAACGGAGAGAGTATTGGAATGCAGGAAGGTCTGTGCAAGTACATTGTTTTAACTTCTAATGGGTGATTTTAATCCGGGATTTGTCAATTTTGATCGGAAATCGGAAGGGTGGGTGGGGTGGGGGCTTGTTGTTATTATTATGGTGCAAGGCGTTGATATAAATAAAACTTCACATAAAATGAATTGGAAACAAACGTAGTCCGCAGAATGTATCGATGTATAAAAAATTCCAGATCGGTACCACGTGACTTTTGATATCCAATCAAACTGTAGAAAA
>JAECUM010025790.1:0-40194 GCA_016617855.1 Megalonaias nervosa | reverse complement strand
CATATTTTGAGATGTAACAAATACACCAACAAAATTAAAGTTTATGAGAACTGTCTTATTTCCTTATATATACTTAGCCCAAATTATTTCCTAATATGAAACTAAAACATTTAACCCATTTAAACATATTCCGACCATTCAGGAAACAACATACCGAATTTAATTTAGTTGTAAAATAAAGACAGTAAATTGTAAAATAGTTCTTTATTTTTAGCATGTGATTTGAATAAAAAGGTATCTTTCTCAAATTTTCTAACTACCACACTGTCATTATACAATTTTGTACCTACTTGCTGTACCCTGGTTGTGTGTGTGTGTGTGTATATATATATATATATATATATATATATATATATATATATAGTTTCGTGGACATGTACAGTTAAATTAATACCATCCAGTGTTTGTGTAGGGGAATGCGTACATCACAAGCGCACTCGTAAATTTAAATCAATACCATCTCATGTATGGTTACGAGTAACATTGTACAGTGTTTTAATCACGAGCATCCAGGTAGTGGCGCCAGTACAGCACGAGCGCACGTGCAAATTTTGTTAACTGATACCATCTCGTGTGAGGCACAGAAGGTACGAGAAAACATACATAGAATACTTGGATAATTAACACAGTACGATCTTTACTTACATAATAGATGAATATAATCTCACTAACAGAGATACGGACCCTTGGTGGTGAAACGCGATGAGGATAGACGGCACAACAGAACGATATCTGAATGTGTGTCAGGTCAAGCTAACTCCTAAAGCAAAGCAATAAAAAAACACAGCAATAGAATACTTGTGATAGCTACCTAATGAACACGCATTCTTCTAGAAATGAGTGTGTGTGATTTGGATTTTTAAAGTAGCTTTAACAATTTTTCAGCCATATCGCTACGTTGTCTGCAGTGTGGCAGTTTAGAACGATGTCTAGCACTGGTGCATCATGCCGCAGACATGTAGCATGATGTCCCACCCAGTCACATTATCCTGACACCAGGCCGACCAGTCCTAACACTAACTCTTAATACTGAGCGCGTAGCGAGACAACTGTTAGTACCATTTTTATAAGTCTTTGGTATGACTCGTCCTGGGTTCGATCCCGCGACCTCCCGCGTCCGAATCGGACGCTCTAACCACTTAGGCCACCTAGAAATGAGACAGTTATATATCCTGGGTTAACAATTAATAACTTTCTACGGTATAAATCATTTCCAAGCATGTTTAACACACGTAAGAAATGAAAAATAAAATCATTTTGAGTTATGAATTTCAGCAGTTTTATACACATGCAATAACATCCTTTCTATCCTTCTATAAACAAATTTTTAACTGCCAAAAGATACCACAACAAAGACACAGTCGAAAATCAGTTCATCAAAGACAAATATCGTCTGTTTTGTGGTCTGATTTCTGAGCGAAAGGTTGGTTGTTTGTATCTCAGCAGGCATGATTGTCACACAGATTTTGATTGACCTAAAAACACGAATGCTAATTTCATATTTTAGCATTGTATCACTATACATTAGATATTTAAAGTTAAATTACTATATGGAGTAAGGTTTGGAACATTACATGGCGTTGTTCTGGGTAATATTCGCAAGAGAAAAATATTTGTTGTGTACTTTCTTCAGTTAATCATCAATACAGATGTTATCCAATTAAATACTTTTTACATGATTATTCATTAATTGAGATGCAATTTGTATTAAGTCAAGGAGGAAAGCATTGATATTTCCTTCTACCGAAAACAGTGTCTTGGAATATGATTGTCACGATTGTTAAATGAGCCTTTTATTACTGGAGTCGCTTTGAAGAGTCTTGATTGATAATGTGTTTCTTTGTCGGATGACTGAAGGAAGAAAAAGTTGTAATAAAAACTCTTATTCCAGCTTGCATTGATTGGAAACTATTTACGTCGTAAGCTATGTCACTAACAACTGGTGCAATCGGAGATATTATAATTAAAGAAGCCTTGAACCAGTTGCCTTTTGCATAGAAATATAAGTTGGTGTTTGTGTAGCCTGGATCCATGACTTTCCAGTCTTATTTTTCTCGATATAAAACTTCAATAATTACTAATTTTTTGTGTTGGTTACGATTCTGGCTGCCTTATTATTAACATTTTTGAGCTCACCTTTATCAAATAATGTATTGTCTTAAATTGACAAAGTTTGACAATTTTAAAATATGCTACTACCAAAACAATTTATTGTTGTGCATTCGCATGTTTTTGTTTTCCTTTTGTATCCATAAAATCCCTTAAATTTTATATTGTCTCATAAAATTAAAAACGACAAGTGATATTTAGCTGTTACTGGGTTATTTGTAGTCATCGGAATGGCTTATACTAAAGTAGAATAAATACAGGGAAAATGTATATACTTATATACTTTGTTGTTTCTTTTTTATTCATATGTCACCAAGTATAATTGGAAACATAAATCAATGAAATAAACACAAGTTACGAAGTAAATGGAATTCTGAAACTTTCCCTTGGACGAGGAGGAGGTAATTCGGCGAAGTCCTCTCAAGAGTAGTGTACTACAGGTGTGTAAAGCTATGTCCCCGTAGTGTATGCCGTTTACCACATCTGTGCCATCCCCCCAATGTATGTGGAAAACACATCATATGAGTCAAATAAAAATGTAGTTTTTCAAAACATCTAGACTCCGAGGTCATGTTTTCGTCTAAAATCAAATAAATTCCTCTGTAAAGGAAGCGTATAAATGATTTCCCTGAGGTGGACCTCCTAATGTATGTGGATTTACAAGGTCCTCCTAATGTAGCTAATGCTTGTGTGTGTGTGTGTGTGTGTGTGTGTGTGTGTGTGTGTGTGTGTGATTTAGATTTTTAACGTAGCTTTAACAATTTTTGAGTCATGTCGCTACGACGTCTGCAGTGTGGCAGTTTATAGTGATGTCTAGCACTGGGACATCATGCCCCAGACATGTAGAATGATGTCCCATCCAGTCACATTATCCTGACACCGGGCCGACCAGTCCTAATACTAACCTGTTAATGCTGAGCGCCAAGCCAGGCAGCTGTTAGTACCATTTCTATAAGTCTTTGGTATGACTCGGCCGGGGATCGAACACACGACCTCCCGCATCCGAGGCAGACGATCTAACCACTAGGCCAGGGTAGCGGTTCTGTGATGCGGTTTAGACATATGTGAATAGTTAACGCTGTTTTTACCTGTTTGTGAAAAATATACTCAAATTAGTTTCCAAGAAGTCCCCATTGTGTATTTCTGGCAAGGTACGCATATCGCAATTGCTTGATTATCTCTTGCGCAGTGCATGTCATGCCTAATGAGCAGATATTATAACATAGATATTCGGCTGAATGTGTGTTGTCGCTACAGGTATATAATGTTGATTTATCGCCAAATGTTAGTTGTGACTAATACAAGAGACATAAGAATAATAACCTAAGCCTTTGATGTAACGACCAGACTGGCTGGTTAGGAAAGTACAAGAATCAATGCAAGTATTTTTTCTACTAGTTTTGTATTTATGTTGCTAACATACACCAAATAATGCCTTACATTATCATTTTGTATTTTACTGCTTTTATTGAAGTCATGGACTTGTTTGAGGCCATGAAAACAGTAGGCTATATTCACAATGTTCTATATAGCCAACTACACCATGAACAAGTAGGCTCATCATGATATATTCTACTCACTTTTCGTGCATTATCGATTAAGGTCAAATATTACGTGTTGGTTAAGTTTAAGTTTTTGAACATGATAACTGGATGCATCTATGTTAGTTGAACATGCTTTCAACCAAGAACATAACTGTCACCATTCGTAGCTTAAGTACTTGGTATTATAATGACATAAACGTTTCTGGTCTGCAAACATCAAAGCCGACTCTGAAGGAATTTTCTGACAAGTGCAGTAGTAAATAAGAATGAATCTTTCTTCAATGATAAATTGTCCATATTAATCATCATACCATGTACATTTTGATAACCATCAACAGATTAACTCTGAGTTGTAAATGTTTATAATTATATGATTTAGATGCATGGACTGGGTAATTATTTTGCTTTTTATTTGTGCCCAACTTCCTATGGGCTCCGGGTTTTAGAATGCGTGCCATAAGAGGTAACTGGCTGTTATCAATCTGTTTGCAATAATTTGTGTCCAGTGTCTTTTTAGGAAAACATCCTGTTAGTTCAATATAGGAGAGGTCGATGATTGCCTATTTTGCCCTCAACTTCAGCTAGAGATGGAATCAGTCCCGAGTGTATCATCCTGTGTATTTATGACATGGAAATCCCATTCAATCATAATAACCTTTGTTCTGTTGGTGGGATGTGGGGGTCGGGTGGGGAGCAAATGGAACGAAATAAGGATATTTTCCGTTATGGAATGATACACACTGATGACTAGTGTGGGGACTGGCCGTTTAGACGCAGTGAAATTGATCAAAATTTCTTATTATCGACTTCAATGATGCAAATAAAATATTTAATAAATGTAATAATGGTCATTAATGGGCATTTACTCATCTTTAATTAAATATAAATTCTTGTTTTAAAATTAAATCCTATTTTTGTTTAACCAAAGTCTATTCTATCCTGACCATTGAATGTTCTGCACCGTAACTGTCATCTAGAAACTTCTGGATGAAAATTATCAATCACTATGGACTATGGTGGCCAGGTACTAAACTGAGTCAAGATAGAGCACGTCGAGTCTAATCGGCACAATATATCAACTTGTGTTGCAATACGAATTTGTGTAACTTTTATCGTGACATCACAGCGCGCCACATTCAGTCCGGATTGTACTGGATTTCACCTTAACCCTGATCTCGTCCAAAACTGTCCTCATACATTAACATTGATTTTACCGTATGTACTTCTCGGGGCGTGTAAATAATGATCTTCCAAAGGACTATGGAAGCATGGGGATAAAAAAAGTGAATAATTTCTTTCAAAGCACAAGGTATCAGCTGCCTTCCGAAAAAAAAATAATAACAAAATTAAACAAACAACAAAAACAACAAAACAACAAATAAGTATAGATTTAACTTCCTCGCAATGTACAACATTTCATCAAGTAACGAGAGATAAGTGATTCAACTATTTGCAGCCAAATTAATGAAAATACTGTCTTGCATATATATCCATTCATGTATCCATGCACAAAACTCGTATACGTCGATCGACATATGTTGCTACAAGCAGCCCAGATAATTGATCTGATATTGAACACAGTTACCAGTATATTTTAATTTCTTAGCGACGGGAACGGTCACAATAACCTTTGGGTTGTAACATATCAAAGATAGAGGTAAGAAGATAGAAGACTTTGTTTCAAAACACAATTTATGCCTTTGTGTTGATAATTCGTATACCTGCATACTGCCAGACGATCTTACTCGTCCTAAGGTCTGACAAGCTGTAATGTATCTCGTCTTACGAACTTCTCTTTTGGGAAATTGGTGAAAACCTCTGTGGTAGTTACCAGTTTCCAATATACTTATAAAAGCATGCATCCCAATCACAAAGGCTCGACGAGAGAAGGAAATTGAACAAGGCAGATTGGAATATGTTTCAATCCTTTTGTTTGTCGAGTTTCATTGTCTATCGCTTTTAGAAAGTGGTGATCTAATCCCCTAGTTACAAAGATTTTCCAGGATGTCGAGGATTCAATGTAGAACATATCGGCAATTCCAAACCATGCCAAGAAACCCTGGATGCATAACACATGGAAAGAAGGAAAAAGGAGCACACATGGTTCTTAAACATTTCAATGCCAACCTAATAAACCGAACATCTGCATAAATAAGGCTGGTAAGGCTAATAAGAAAAAGTAAATATGGATATCAATGTTGAATTCTTGTTCTGCTTTTAAATCACTATTAAATATAATAAGATTTGTGTCAAACAATTAAAGTAATTAGATGAAATGGACTAATTAATTCATGAAAACTTAAATATGTTGGCTGATTGATTCTTGACAAATTCCTAATGATACGGAATTATTCAAGAAACTTCGACCATGTCATAGAACTGAAGAAGAAAAAACCCATAGTTTCAAATTTCGAATTCTGCCAACGTTGAAAATCACAATAAACTTGTCACCGTTAGAGAGCTAGAAAACCATCTTGATCGAGTATATGACACTTTAGAGGATCTATAGTCTAACTATACATCCCTGTTTATTTTACCACCTATCGATTTCAGTAACGAAAAGGATTAATGTGATAAAATGTGCACAGAACAAAGTCAACTTAATCATTAATTTATAATTTATAACCTGACTGTGACCAGAATGGCACCAATACTGGTATCCCCTTGTATCTTTCATGCTTAACGGACTTTCCATACTAACACGGCGCCATATTGCGTACACTATGGGCTGGTTTATTTCCACCAGACAACATGATGACGTAGTTCATCCTATTCGGTAACTGCCGATTAATTCCGTAGATTACCATAACGTTGAGAGTTTGGAATTATATCTCTTTGCACACATGAACATAGAATTTAAACCGCTTGTTAAATCTGCGTGAAAGGCAAATTTGTTGTTGTCATTCTTTTCCTTTGCTTGATTCGATATTGTAAATATCGGAAGCAGACGACATATAATGTACATCTGTGGTTGTGAACACACCCCTTTGCTGAAAATGAACTTGTCCAGGACCTGGAAATAGATCTCGGGCACGTCCGTCTATTATATTGAAAACTCCCGTTAAGCGTGAAACGCGCAGACGGTGACGTGTTAGGGCCACTCTACTCACAGTCAGGTTAGAAATTATAAACCAGTGAATGAATTGACTAAGTTTCTTGCACTTTTTATCACATTAAAGGGGGATACAAACAAATGGGTTGGTATAGATAGACTATAAATATTATCCGCTATCAAAGTTTTAAACACTTGCCTGATACCTCACTACACTTGCAAACATTTTTTTTAAACAAAAATTGGGAAACCTTCTACTTCGTGCAGTCATAGAAGCAATCTACAGAGATAGATAGCAGTACCTAAAGCTGAAAAGGGTAACACAGACTCCTTAAGCTATCGTCCCATATCATTAAAAAATTGTAATTGCAAAACCATGGAATGGATCATAAATGGTGCCTCGAGTCCAGAAAGTAATGTTGGACGTTTAGTGTGAACTCCGACACCAGAGAAGAACATTTGACTTCCAGGTCTGTCAAGAAGCATTTATTAGAGAAAGATAAGGACACCACATCAAATTACGGAATAATTAATGAATTCAACATAGGTATAAACTGCTGCTAATGTAACATCATCTGTTTGAAAGATATAAATTTTAGAGTTATGGTTGGCAGTTGATCCACTCATTTTACGAAAAGTTACGACCATTTCTCTTAAATAATGAAAATGATATTTTCAATACTGCGCCATTAACGCTTGTTATGGAATATCACTTTCATTAATTTGCTTGCTTGAAAGTTTCATTTGTGACTCAGTAAACATGTCCACATTGTTCACTTTATCATCTCTACTATCAACTAGACGAAGAAGCTGCTTTAGTTCATTCGCAAACAAATTTAATCCACCAATACCTAACCTGAAGCGTCTACTACAAAGAGCGTCCATGGTATATTTACAAAGTAGTTCCTAATACATTATGCACATAAAAAGCTTTCTACAGATTCGAAGCTTTGAAGATTATACTCATTGTAAGCAAAACACAACACCCATTTTCGCATATTCACCTGACTTTCAGAGATTGATCGTATAAATAAAAGCGACTTTATAGGATAGCCTGAGTATTTGTCAGGCTTTAATAACCACATCATCAAAATTGTTTCAAGTCAAAATGAAATTCCAGGAAGCTTCCAAAAGCAAAGTGCGGCGTTGTAGTTCTATACGGAAACTTGTTTCCTCCAACACGCATTTGTGCAGAAATCTTTAATAGTGAACTTTTTCTCAGAAACGCAAAAATCTCTGGCGCATTATGACCCATTGTGATGACATTACAATTTACCACCACGGAATCATACGATTCAAATTTGAACCGAGTTTCTTTTGTGGAGATAAAATTCCATGTAGCTGAAAGAAATTTCATAATTATGTGTGGCAAATTCCATGATAATTTAATGAAACATGTCGAAGTTGTTTAACTTGCACAAGTTATTTAATAAATTATATATACACTTGTTTGTTTCAAGCCCTTAAAGGATTGATAATATAAAATCAAGTGAGTCCGAAATCGCATGAATATCAATATGTTATGTAGATATTTAATACTTTTTATACCCCTTACTGGGAATGTTTCTTTTTCGTCATGTCACTGTTCTTTATATCAACTCAATCATGCGATCAAGGCACGTCCCCACGAAAACAAAGACCATACTGAATAAATTTTACATACGATTGTTGCAGTCATTGCAGTTATGCAGTCAACTTGAAATATGAACAAGACCGGATTATTTTGAGTTAATTAATACATAGTGTTAACTCACCTATGACGACAGCTATTGTACGGTTCCTAGTATCGTTGTCATCGTTGGTTCAAATAAAACATATACATAGCCAAATTTAATCTTAACTATCCTAGCTTGATATGCCCCTGAGTAACAGAATGTAGTGGGTTTAGTAGCATCTATTTATTGTGGAGGAGCTTAACATTTTTACATAAATGTACTTTAGTTGTACCAAATTTCACATTTTATCGACATCGATTAAATGTTATGTTTACAAACCATTTCTCATGGTCTGTTCAAGCAAAATTCATCAAACTACTCATCCTTGGTAGTACCACCCTCAAAGAGCGAATCGCACATTTTACTGGCTTAGGCCACGTTTTTCATCAGCTCATGAAAAGTATATTTTGCACCCTGTATGCATAGTGTTATTCTTAGAATTATGAAACATTTTGAGAGATGCATTACTACACCCACATTACAAAGGTCAGTCCAAATTACTCGTAATTTATGCATTACTAATTTTGAATAAATCGCAAGCACCATCTATTCCGCATTTACCCAAGTAGACAAGGAAGTGTAGTTTTATTAGTACCCCACATATTGTATGGATTTTTATCAGTACTACACATATCAGGAAAATAAAATTACTATGACGTATCTTTTACATTATTCTGGCTTGTGCTACGATTTGGCATTAAGCTCATGGTTATACACATTTTTCCTCCCTGCTGTATATCTATGAACATAGAATAATTAGAACCTGTACAAACATAACCCAAAGTATGGCGAATATTTCACATTGACCCATCTGAGATTCACAACATAAATCCTACCATGCATAAACATCATATGTTTCATTTTAATGGGTGCGTCCGTATAAACGTTACTATGTATACTGATGAGGTCAAGAAAACTGTCCAGGAATTTTAAACAAATTACGGACAGTACGTCAAAGCAAGCCGGCTGTTGTTTATGAAATATTGTTACGACCTTATGGCCTTAAATTAAGTAGCAGGAAGAAGCAAAACCAGCAAGTATGTTTTCTAGAACTTAACAAATCATTTAATCACGTTATAAACACTTGTGTCGAAATACAGCCACATCTCCTTTGAAGCAAACTTATTCAAACTTATTATCACATGCAAAGGGAAATATATTTATGAATAAGGAAAGGTTTTGTCTGAGATGGGAACGAAATCTTCAATATGATCTTGTAAAAGAAACATTGTCTCTGAATAATTATATCTTCTACACTTTTGTAATGAAGTAACACATATGCCGTCATCTCCTTTGAAGCAAACTTAATTTGTATTGCTTGTTGGCTTGTCCAAATTCAAGTGCTCTTTGGGCCGGACAAAGGACATTGATTTCGTAAACAACATAATGCATAGCTAATATTTCTCTGAGAGTGTAGATTAAACATTATGATCATTATCAATGGCGGTAAATATACTCATCGTGATCTGAGTATAACGCATTGGAAACCTGGTGCTCTGATGTTTTAGATGTTCTGTATTATAATTTTAGTAATAGACTTTATCTTGTTGAAAACTTAGAATGTTCTAGAAATGAATTTTTCACCCTCATCCTGGTTCTACTCTGTAACAGCATTTTATAAAATTTAGTTTATTTGAGAAATAGCTCATTCTTCTATCCTTCGCTGAATCAGTCTTCTTGTTGTATTCAGTATTTCATTTGGGTGGAATTATTCTTCCAATTATTATTCACTTGAAATACAAAGTGCTGATCAATAATATTCAGACAGATTTCCAGGTATTATAATGAATTCAGACAAGGACATTTTGGAATATATTATTGTCATGCACAAAAGGATTGTTAGCACATCATCACAATTCAAGCCATTAGCACATAAGCACGTTCGAGACTACACGAACATGAACATATTCAAGATCAAAACTTAATTGTAATACCAATGGAATTCAGTTGGAACATCAAACATTTGGACTTGTGTTAGAACGTTTTTGATTATTTGGGATTTCATTCACAATAGTGTGTGCTTTTTGTGTAAAATTTGCACTTTTTGGAATAGGGCAATACATTATTTGTTAAATTTTACAACACCTGTTGGTATTAGCTCTTTTCTGTTATTTAGTTTAAGGCCGTAGAGTCGTAACAACACAAGTACAAAGGATTTGAGTGTTCCGAATGATTTCCAGGTCATTAAATGTGTTAAAGTACTATCCGTCTTGATGTATTAATGTGACATTGTCCAAAACCCCATTGAATGATTTCACTACTGTTCCAAAATAATTTTTTTAGTCCAGAGTAAATGAGCACTTTTTGTAGTTCCAAATAAATTATCTAAACAAATGTTGGTTCTCAAGTATATCTGTACACAATATTACACACATCTGCTGACTGATGTTAAAACATTAACGTATGTAAAGGGAATGCATTAATTGTCCTCCTATATATTCCTTATATACACGCATACAAAGCAATTGTCTCCTTCTTGCTACGTGACAATGCCTTCTAATGGGAAAATTATAACAAACTGATAAACAGATTTATTATTAATATTGTTATTAATGATCATAAACGCCTATGTATAGGTCCCATGGAATCAACCGGCTCAAGCCAAAGGTAAAAAAGGCACAATATATGTGTGCATTACAAGATATATATTATAACTTTTGACATGTTTATTATGACGACTGAGTTATAATTTCGTTGAGAATGATTGAATCTCCTTGACAGGAATGTTTAGAATACCATTGTACCATAAATGAATATAAATAATAATCTACCCTTAAAGTTAGAAAAGTCGTAATGCATGTTCTGAATGGTCTCGCAGGAATTGTGTTCAGATATAATTTGAGAGGAATCATTTATTTAAATTAATCATTGCAATTACAGAGCGCTCATCTACATTTTAGAAAAAAAATCACTATTTTGGAATTATTGCGAATCCATTCAAAGACATTCTGGATTATAGTAAAGAGTTTAATTTAGCATACGTGAGAAATGGTTCCTGTAACCACCAATCTTTCATAATGTCATCTAAGGATAAATGTGTTTTGGGTTTGATCAATAAGTCTGGACCTGGTTTTCGATAGGACATTAAACGATATACAATTAATAGATCAGATGGCATTAAACTTAAGAAAGCTTCAGATTCAGAAAGACATCATGTAAATAAAAAATCTGAAAAAATAAACGGCGACAGAAGACCAAATTCAAAGAGAAATAAGGGAGAGGAAGGGAGGAAAAGAAGATTGAGAGAAATACAAAATACAGAGAGAAAATAAAGCAATAGTAAAATGAATGTATAAATGCTGCAAGGAGCATCCAATGCAGAGAGAGAGAGCGAGAGAGAGAGAGAGGGAGAGAGAGAGAGAGAGAGAGAGAGAGAGAGAGAGAGAGAGAGAGAGAGAGAGAGAGAGTTTTAAACAATGGAACTCTTATAAATAGCACACTCTTCCCCTCCCAATTTAGACACAAGTTCAGGTTTTGATGCTTCCAGAAATGTTAGGCTAGTACCCATGTTTAAAGAAAACGAAGCAAATAAATACCTTGCTCACTTTGAGTAAATTGTAATTATAACAGATTAAGTCTCTACTTAACTGTCTTTGCAACAAAGTGCTAATTATGATGTGGTTAAGACATTATCTTGAAGGGTTATGAGTTGGTACCTGAAGTATGTCTACAAAGGTTAGGAATTGTAGAAAAGAAACTGGACACAATATATTGGCTTTGGAATACTTTGAAGTCAATATTAATCCATCTCCAAATTTTGTATTTAGCTATCACAAACTCCTCACATTCATTAGCAAAGTGAAAAGCAAATCGAAGATTGTCGAGATGTAGTTTGATGTTTCAGAAATATAACATTTGAATGAGGCACATCAAGGGAATAGATCTTTTTGAAGATCCAGTCTTAATGGCATAGAAGTATGTTATTGTTTTATGTACATTTTGTGACATACATAATGCACTTAAATACATATGACTAATATGTGAAATAAATCTTTCTTTTTCTTTAGTACGGGTGGTTTAATGTAGATTTAATTTCTTTGTGCGTTTGACATTTGCACAGTGACGTATCCCAGTCCTCAACTGCCTTCACCAAAACCACTCGCTACGAGAATCACTAAAACATGCGTTGAACATGAGAGAGAAAATGAGTAAGCTGAACCGATTCCTTTCATTGTAAGGAACCGCAGTAGCCCATAGTGGCATTTGAATTGCTACAATATCTAACCATAATGGATTCTTCAATTGCTATTTTACCAAAATTACCTGCTCATTGAAACTTTCATCTGACATGGTAGTTTCAGTCAGCAACTCGGGCAAAGTGAATTTTCCTTTGCTTCATCCATCTTAATCTCACTTACTCTAACTCACACACGCTGTTCAACATATCTGCATTGCGTGACCTGGTTGCTGATGGAGCGTGAAGAGAGTTAAAATCATCATCTTTGTTCAAGCATCAGTAGTGAAAGAGGGCACTTTGCAATCAATGAGATTTCTATGTTAAATTTGGTCGTTTGCACTTTCGGGTCATAACAGGAATTTAACATGGAGCAGATTGGGCCTGTCTAGGGTCATGGAGAAATTGAACATAAGGAAAGTAGAGCTACAAGGGATTAGGCCTGGCTAAGGTCAATAGGAATAGGAGAGTGGTGACGTCACGATACTGAACACTGGCAACAATGTTGCAAGTGGCTGATCTCAAACGGGCGGAACAGTGTGGCAAGTGGCTGACCTGAATACGCGTTACTCTAGGGACATATAGAGACATGTACACAGATAAGTGGTTAGAGATGTGGTTAGAGACATAGACAGAGACATAGACATATCGCACAAACATAGAATGGTGAACATCAATTTATCACACCAGAAATCGACTAAACAATTTTAGACAAGTAAAAAGATATCTTTTCGAGGCAATGGAGTGACCCTGAGAAGGGCTGTTTAATTTTTTCTAATTTATCTCTTACTTTCTTCTTCTCCACCATCTTCTCATCTTCTCCATTACATTCTTCTTCTTCTTCATCATCCCATTCTCTTTCTCCTCCTTATCCTTTTTCTCCTCTTTCTTCCTTTTTTCATTCTATTCTTCTTTTTCCAGCTTAGCATTGTACAAAACACACTATTGCCTACAGTCACATCAGCAAGGGAATTAGTGTTTATAATCACAGTACTCCACATTTACACAAAACAAACACTCGTGAGTGTTGGGACAAGGGTTTGTTAAAGACGAAAAACACACACATTTGTGCACGCACACAAACAAAAAATACACACACTCAAAGAAAGGTACACACACACACCCTATCCTTACAATCTATGGAAGCGATCTATCTATAATCTCATCTTGTAGGTAAGTTCTTTGAACTAACCTAGTATCTATTTATAGCTACAACTTGTGGCAATTCCTATGGAAAAACCTAGTATATATTTATAGCCTCAACTTATGTGCCGATCCTATTAAAAAACCTAGTATCTATTTATAGCTACAACCTGTGAAAAGTACTATGGAAAATCCCAAGCTTAGATTTATCGTCTCAAAATTGCCAGTTTCAATGATGTCACTCTACTGGACACTATGGAATAATGGCAACAGTGTTGCAAGTGTCTGACCTGAATACGCGCAACTGTAGGTAGGTAGGTAGGTGAAATGAATTTGAAAGGGATAGTTTTATAGGGACAAGCAAAGATCAATTTAGATATATTTACACACACACACTTACGCACACGTATACAAACACAAACAAAAATTCACACACACACGCACGCGCGTGCACACACTGACATCGAAGGAGATCGTTTAGGAGCCTGCATGGACGAGGACCCCGGAGACAAAATTCTAAGTTTTGCTAGCGGTGGTCCCGAACATTACGGCTACGAATACCGGGACCCCCAAGGAGATGCGCACACCGAGAGTGAAGTGAATGGATTGACTCACAATTATCGCACCAGTCAAGTGGTGAACTTTGGGGTATTGAAACAAGCCTTGCAGTAAGGAGAGGATCACGATTATGAAGTGACCTCCTACCAACCTCACAAGATTGTACGCTTAGCCATACACCAAAATAGTCAATTGGCCTTTGGAGAAAGTGTCTCAAATCGTGTACTAGAAGCGAGTGTACTTCCACCCACTTCATTTTACCGTACGAACATGTCGATATTAGTCAGAGTATAAAAAAGGGAAAACGTCCAAGACCGATAGTTTATTGTGACTACCATTGTAAAGCGAGAAAGATGAATCCTAACAGACACCATTCAAGCTCGGTGATTCTAAAGTGGAGTGCGATGCTGTGCCCTACGATGGCAGGGATGCCGTACAATGTGACCTCAGTGATTCAGCACCACATGATGGGAACTTTGCTATGATTACTACCACTTCTACTACTACTACATCTAACATGGAAAGTAATGCTGTGCGTGTCAAACCTGACGGATGCAAAAGCGATGCCACTCGTTATAGTGGACTATTTACTGGTTTTCATAGTCAATGTCATCCTCAACATGAAACCATGCGGATACCACACAATGGATGTCATCCATGCCTGAGCAAACTACTGCGGGTTTCACCGTACCGTCATTGAAATGAGCCTGTGAAAAAAGGATATTCTTTCTGGGTGCGTTTGTCTGAATCCTGCGACTTTGATAGTCGTTTCCAAACCTTCCAAGGAAAACGGTCTAATTATCTGGGAGGACCTACCCCCGAAGAATTGGCCAGAGCCGGATTTATTTACTTGGGCGATGGTGATGAAGTTAAATGCTTCAGTTGCTGTGTGTCACTATTCCAGTGGGAGCAGAAAGATTCAGCTTACCTGGAACATAGTCGATGGTCTCCGCACTGTCACTACCTAATTTTAATGGGACAACCTCAGTAATCTCTTGATGAATATTTTACAGGAGCACATTCGAGGTTCGCCTGTGGAGTTGAGAGAACGTATTTACCGAGAGTTTGTCAAAATACTAGGGAAACGCAAACTCAAAATCATTTCTCCATTTCTAAACTATGCTCTTTTCCAAAGTGAACGAAGACTGCTTATGGGAGTACACTACTTCAGTCACAAACATAAACAAGGCTAATGGCTACCACACAGCGATTCCTGATTCTTGGAAGACACTATTATTATTACTTCCAAAATAAATAAGGGTATAAAAGCTTGCTACCACGCCACGACCTTTATCATTAGTGATACAACAATTGCCGTGGAAGGAAATCAATGACAGTATTCAAAATGTGGTGGATTACCAACGCTTTTTACGAGAACTGTATCCAACGAATTTGAGTCGTCGTGTGGTGTATGTCTTAGTGATTTCCTTTCTGGGATTTCGTTTACCAGCCGATCCCTTGTAGGCTCTGAACGATCTTTACTGTGAGGCACCACCAAAAACATGAGGTGTTAAGTAAATAAACATACGAGGCGAGTCACGGTTAAAAGCCTTGAGCTTTCATCTCGATACTTCTCGACCTCTACAAGAAAATAAAGATCCGTCGACTATTAGGCACTGAAGATCTTTACGAAGATGTGTGTGTAGCTTGTGACTTACACCTTCACCGTTCAGAAGTACGTGACTGGAAAAGTTTGGGTTTCGAGGCTTGGACAAAAGAAGCGGCAAACTATGCCCAAGACTTGTGATCATAAATTTAACGTTCAGCGAAATAGGTAACCTTTAAACCTGTGTTAGCCACAGTGGCAGAAGTACCCAACACCGAGGATAACTACCCCATTCAGGACAGGTCTGACATTGACAGGGACATTCGTGAAAGGCCATTCCGGGAGGACGCCTGTGCGACTGTGCGAAGTGTAGTGCCTCTAAGAACATCACAAACTGCCAAAGGACACCAAACCTTCGTCACCCAAAATATGTTGTACTGTGACTTGTTTATATTCCACTTTGATCGTTTTCATATGTATTTTATCGATGTACTTAACCATCTGGCTCTTATGCACTTTTGTCTTTCGTGCTCAATTTTAAAAATATTTTGAAATAATATGATGCCCTGAAAAAAGCATAAAATCTCTTGTCTTGTCTGTCTTCGTTTCCACAGTCACATCCCATGCACTATGGCTACCTCTGCTGTCTCTCCTCCTTCCTCCACTTTCAAAGTCATCGACGAAAACTTTTATCGTGCCAGTTTAGAGGCCTTGTATTTTCGCTATCCATTTAACATGTTACTTGCTGGACCGTGCGGTTCAGGCAAAACCGAATTTGTGAAACGTTTGATCGAACATAAGCATCATTTGATCGATCGTCTAACTCAACGTATAGTGTGGTGTTACAAAGAGTAGCAATCGGCGTACTGGATCTTGAGAGAAAGTCAAGGCGATTAGACAGCGTTTGGGGAAGGGGAAGGCACTGACCACAGTCAAACTCATTTGGTCATCGACGACATGTTAGAAGAAGACGAAGAAGAAATTAAACTGTGTTTACGCGCAAAGAGCATCATCGTAATGCCAGTGTCATTTACATCACATAAAATTTGTTTCAACAAAGTAAAGCCAATCGTACCATCAGTTTCACTGCTCATTACATGGTCTTGTTTAAAAGCCTTAGAGATAAATCGCAAGAGCAAGTGTTCGCCAAACAGTTAGGAACGCCTTGGATGACTCATGCGTACGACGATGCCACTCAAACCCCTCACACCTATTTACTCGGGGATTTAAAACTCACGACACCCGATTATTTGCGATTTCGTATTCATGTGTTTCACCACTGGTACCAAGACGGAGCGCCTGTGGTGTACACGTCCTCGTCAGCTTAAAAAATATCTATAAAAACCTCGGACACCTTTAGTTAGTCTTACGTCGTCGACATGCCCTCCCTTCAGTCTCATCTTCCCGTCAAATTGATTTGTGCCTAGGACCTCATCAGTCACGGAAAAAAATCCACCAATATGTGTTCGTGTCTTAGAAGCCAGTCTCAGAGAAGTCATACGATGGTTTACGGTGACAGCTCGTCAATTACTGCAAGGCATCATTCACATTCCACTTCAAACCAAACGTTTTTTTTGAGACAAACAAATCAGCCTTGACGCAACTGGCAGATCTCCGCATCGACACTCAAATCAAAAAGTAAATCATTCTAAAACTTGGAGGTAGCGGTTCTGCAGGCGGTGTCATCATTCGCTCCCTCTTAAAATGGGATCACAATGCCCCCAAACTCATCCCCAAGAGAAAAAGCCACTCCCCGACCAAAACGTACACAGGAGAAAAAGAGCAATTGTGTCAAGATCAGGTCAGAGCCTAAGGAAACGAAAAGTCCCCAGTAAAGAAACCAGAAAACTGTTTCTACCCGCAAGAGGCACTACAGTACCGGCGCAACCTTACATTCACAAACGAAGACCTGCAGCTACAGTGACCGCGTTTCCAGTGGCCACAGGTTCTTCCACTTCTCCCTTGCTAGTGAGGCCATCCAGACCCAATCTGACACCCGTTCTTCCCCGATTTGATGAAAAAATGGAAACCCGTTTCTCCAGCGATGACACCCTCTGCCTCTTTAGCCGCTGCGGCAGCTGCTAACAAAGTACCTGCCCCCAATATCAAAGACCAGGAGAGATCGGGCATGTTACAGAGTTTACTGGATTTATCCAAACAAGAACTGTCACGATTTAGTCCGTTGCGAACCCCTACACAACGCGTGATGCCTGCCATCAAGATAATACGACGTAGAGACAATCAATGGCGACGCATTCCATTATAAAAACGACCTGGGGTAAACAATCGGTATGAGTGTTTCTGTGCTCCTGAACGCCATAAGATGTCCCGTAAAAGATGTGCACACCATCAGCATCGTCTTTCTCCTTTCCTAAAAGGGAAAGGAAAAAGATAAGGACAGTCTCGTCGTTTGACCCCGCATCCGAGAAAATGCCTAGCCAAGCACCTACTTCTACCCCAAAAAGAACCCATCATCCAAAGAAAAAGAGGAGCAACCAAGGGGGAGTATTTATGGCGCTGAAATGGTAGAACATATGTTCAAACAGTTTTGTTTTTCCAGCAATAATCGAAAAATACATCCCCCCAAAAAAAGAAGATAAAAGAACGCATCTCGAGCGATGTACTTCCGTGTATTTTCCTGAACCAAAAAGATGTCCACTAAAAGAAATGCACACCACCACCATTCTATTGCCAAAAACGGAAAGAAAAGGAAAGGACTGACTCCTCGTTTAGCCAAAGATTGGGACGTGTTGTCTGTCCTGTCCAAAGTCCCTTCACCCATGCAAAAACAAATCATTCAAATGGCCTCCAAATACGTCATGGATACCGCGTGCGAATATTTTCTGAACGTCTTAAAAGGAACGATACCTTTGTTTCAAGATCAGAAAGAATGCTTAACCAACATCGATACGTTCTTCGTCGAATAGTCCAAAAGAAAATACCCATCCGTCATATGAAAAAGATGGTGGTACAACGCGGAGGATTTGTGCACCTGTTGTTAGCACCCGTACTAAAAGCCACATTGGCACCACTGATTATAGGACTCCTGGGCACCACTATTTCACTAATGTCTCAAAGATAAATAGGGTCAAGAAGACAAAAGAGACCTCTGGAGTCAAAAGATCTCAGACGTGACCTTTGGAATCTGATGGAAGGACGAGAACTGACTTTAGTGCCTTACAAACGATGGATGGAATTCCATCGTTGGCAAGAACAACTTACCTCTCATTTACATCCCAATCCTCATTTGACCGAGATGTCTCAGTTATTACACGTTAATGCATTTCGGCGATTTGTCAGAAAAGGAGAAATCGCAATAGTACGGTCAAGTGTTGCAACGACGTCAACTCTTTCACCGGAAAACTTTAGACTAAACAGCCCAACCGACTTTGAAAGATTTGAAGACCCTGTTGAAAAGTCCAGTTCCACGATCACCACCACCAACACCCCAGTAGTCAAGAAAGGAAAAGGAGAAAAAAGAGTTTCAAACTTTACCAGAAAGAGTATGCAAATTAACACTACCAACATTCAAAATTGGTTGGACTAAAACGATGATGGCAACACCTTCTTCCTTAGAAGAGGAAAGGAAGGTGATGACAGAAGTTAAACAAGAATTGTTTACCCCTGTTCAGACAACCTCCTCAACACCTATTGCTCGTCGGACATGCACAGAATTACAGTCCAAGAAAATACCACACGAAGAAAAGTAGCATCCGTGAAGTGTGGGTGAATTGTTACAAAAGTCCTGATGGAGAATGTGTTAGCCAGCATTTACTACGATCCATCCCATACTGCGGGTTATGGAGGAGTTCAAAAGTTTTATCGTGCTGTCAAAAGTGTCCATTTACCTCATGTGGAACGATGGTTACAAGAATAAACCACGTACAAAGCCATTCGACGAAAATTTACCAGAAGTTGCACCCGAGTGGAGGGCATCGATCATCAATGACAAGCCTATTTAGCCGATGTCTCTAATTTGGCTACATCTACATTACCAGCTCGTGGCTACAGATATTTTTTTTGTGTCATCGACGTCTTTTCCAAATTTGCCTGGGTCGTACATTTGAGTTCCAAGTCGAGCACTGAGTTAGTGCGAACCCTAAAGCTGGTGTTGAACCAAAGCTGTCGTCACCCTCTTCTATGGCAAACCGACAAAGGCACAGAATTTCTGAACCAAGCTTTCCAAAAAGAACTGAAGAAAGGAGACATTCATTTTGTTCCGCCACCGAGAATCCAGAAGCCAAAGGCAGCATCGTGGATCGTTTTCAACGCACCTTGAAAGAACGCATGTGGAAATATTTTACGCATCAACACACTATCGAGTACATCGACGTCTTAACACACCTGGTCCAAGCGTACAACCAATTTTAGCACCGGAGCATTGGACGTGCCTCCCCCCGTGAAGTGACTCCCGACAACGAAGTGACCGTCTTTGAGCGCCTGTTTGGTACGTCCCCGACTGTGACTACCCCCAAGAAAGGTGGAGTGCTGACGACGGGAGATTGGGTGCGCATTGGCAAAATTAAACGCACGTTCGACAAAAGTTACGTACCTAACTGGACCAAAAAATTGTTTTCTCTCACAAGATTAGTGCGTGGCAGTGATCCTGCTGTCTATGACTTTGAAGACAAGGACTGGGAAGTGTTAAAAGGAACGTTTTACTTGCCCAAGTTACGAGTGACCAAAAAAGAAGACGAAGTGTACGATATCGAAAGCAATCTGGAACAAAGAAACCGTAAAGTGGAAAACGAAATGTCAAAGAAGTCAAAGTACGTTGGAAAGGATATCCTTCCAGTTTTGATTCTTGGATTGACGCTTCGTAAGTCATCGACTATAAAAGGAAGTGACCATCATGCCCTTCAACACAGTCTCAACCACCACAGTGACCACTCCTTCACACAGTTCTTTTCCTGTGCAAGATCTACAAAAGCAACCCTTCTTGGTGTGGTGTGGAGAACTTGTGCCTAAAACGCAAATCGTCTTTTTCTGCTAAATCTGTCTGGTATATTGACTAATCGGTGCTACTGTTGCAAATTTGAGTTTGCAAACAAGAGACAAACAATTGTGGACCATTTTACTGAGCGTTGCATCGGTTACTTTCTCCCCAATCCTTCCTTGAAATACTCTAACGGTAACAACCGGAATCTTGCGTCCAACGTCAGTCACCTCCCAACAGTCACAATAATAACAACAACAACAATCCTTTTTTAGACACTCCTCTGACCACCACTGGCCCCTCGGACAGCAGAACTCTGGAATCATGAATGACCAATTTTACTTAACGTTACCCAGCGACAGTTCCATGGATAATACTCTTTGCTGCTACACGGCCAAATTACCTGATGCCATCAAATTGGGTCAATAAAGCCATTGGGAAGTGGCTTTGTTCTAAATCATTTATTCCACACAAATCCTAAACATCACTGAAAATCAAAGCACTTTTCAGATCGAAATCCTAAACGACCAAGCACAACAATACTTGAATGAAAACGAAACTGTAGATGCCTCTAAGAAACGAGCAGTGTCCACCGATACTCCACGGTACATCTATATGTTGAAAATTCCTGCAGGCTATTTTTTTTTTACTGTCAACATCTAGTGAACACGATTGTTGCTAAATTCAATGCCCTGTTTGGCAAAGCCTTGGACAAAGCCAAACGAAGTGCCGCCATCGAGTACCATAAAGTGGCTCGTCGCCTGCTAATGAAGTTTAAGGATACCCAAACGCTGGCCATCACTTTTAATCACTTTTAATCGTAGTTTATTTGAAATTTTGGGTGGAGACCCAAACATTCCACCGAATTTCAATCCGAAGATCAACAGCAATACGGAATTTTACAAGTAATTTAGATCCCCTGTAGAACCGAAGGAAGGATTGAATTTGATTTTTGTGTAATCTTATGTGGTAGAGTAGAGCGTGGTGGGACACACAGCCTTACCGTTACTGAGAGTCATTCCTTTCAAAGTGGATTCTGTCACAACGAATGACGAGGAAGGTGGAAACACGTATCACGTTCACCGCAAGTTTGAACATCGTCACTTTTTACCCATCAGTAAGTCGTATTTCGACACTGACAACATTGGTATAATAGGAGATCTGGGACCAAATATTCCATTCTCCAAAGGGGAAGTCACGGTGAACCTACATTTCCGAAAACGATTCTCTAACTACTTGTAAGTCATGTATAAAGTGAACCAAGGAGTCGCCCGACAGCGAGGACATGGTTTGGGAGATATGCTGAAATGAGCGTTTCGTTCCATGGCCTCCGTTTTGAACCGATGGTGACACGATGATTGCACACTTGAAAGATGCCGCTTTGACGCAAGGCAAAGGAGCCTTCTTGAGAGCAGGCAAACATGTCTTGATTAAAAATAGCAAAGACATTTTGGGGCGAATGGAAGCTCCTATAAATACACTTGACGCTTCCAAGTCAGGCATTCCTCCTTCAGTGACGACACAGCAAGGACAAGGCAGAACGAAACGACGGAGACACCCCTCCAGAGGAGTTCATACACACAGAGCCAGACAGACCAAGAAAAGATGAACCGAGAATGAGACGTTTTTTTTTTTTTAAATCACAGAGAGAAAACATGATGCATCGAGAGCCTTGCACATGTTCCAAGTCGGAACTGGATTAGTTGGCCATGCCACCTCCTCTGAGGACGATGCAAGAATCCCAATTGGTAGAACTTCATCCAATCTCCTCTTTGACGTATTCAGCTACCATCGAGTTTGAAATCAAATGACAGCCCGAAGATTACATCGATCTCAATAGCAGTTACTTGTACTTGAAAGTCACAGTGATCAAGCCGATCAGTGCGGACGGTCATGAACTAGACGCCGATGAGGCAGTAGCCCCCTTCAACAATTTCGTGCATTCCTTGTTCAGCGAAGTGGATTTGTACTTGAATAACACACTGGTCAGCAGCATGGATACTTACCCTTATCTAGCGTACCTCGAAAATCTCTTGACGTACGGAAAAGAAGCCAAACATACCCATCTAGATCCCTGCGTGGAATGGAAACCTGACACAGCGGACGAGTTTGATAAGGTAGCTAGTAAAAATTGCACCAATAAGGGATTCGACGAACGGAAAAAGAAAATCAAACTATGCCGTTGTTTAAAACTAATGGGTCGCGTGCATTTGACATGCGGTTGCAAGAGAAGTATTTTCTGAGCGGAATGGCAGTGCCACGTTCCATTTGATGGCTGATACTGTTGCTTACATAACCATCATCCAAGAAGCCCTACTTTACGTACGACGCGTGGAAATGTTACCTAAAGTTGGAAAAGATAGAAGTCACACTTTGAACAGAACCACCGCCAAGTATCCGATACGGCCGTGGAAGTCAAAACCTACACCATTGCCACTGGACTCCATTCCAAGATCGAAGATCATCTGTTCCACGGACAATTACTCAAATGTTTAATCATTGGTATCGTCAGCAATGAAGACTTCAACGGATTCCACAATCAAAATCCTTTCGGGTTTCAGAACTTCGACGTATCCACGATCTAAGTCAGTCGAGAAGGCAAGACCTTGTGTACCAGACCCTTATAACCTAACTTTGACAAGAAGAATTATTTGAGGTCGTACTTGTCCCTGTACGAGTCAACGGGACAGTTAGGGACAACACCTGTCACGGTATTACGTACGACGATTATACAGGAGGTTACGCTTTCTACGCTTTTGATTTCACTCCTGACTAACGTGGCGATGAGGGACATTTGCATCATATTAAATCCGGCCAGCTTCGTATGGAACTTCAGTTTGAATAACCAATAGACCAGACGGTGAACCTCACCCTGTATGCAGAATTCGCCAATACGATAGAAATCCACAGATTGAGAGAAGTCATTCTAGACTGTTAAACTCTTATCCTTCTTTGAATGATAGAGAATCTTTGGAAATGGAATAGGAGGATATCGTGGAACCTACAGAAAAAGAATAAGACGAAGAGGACATGGTCGTGTCAAGATGGCTAGAACAAGAACAACATTTAGTCTCTTGTTTTGTCTGAACCATTACAGGGTTGACCAAGAAAGATTGCTATGGATGTCAAAACAATAATCCCAGTCAAATTCAATACGATAAATGTCTGATGATGAGTCAAGAAGAAAATATGGACGAGTATGTGGATGACGCATGGGGTCTTATCTCGGAAGAAGCAGTGTTTCATCAGTGGCATAAAGACTTGGCTGATCATTCCTCCGTTCCATTGACTGCGCTAAAGGTCCATCGCATCGAATGTCTCTTGGTCCAGAGTACAGAGACGAAGCGAAGAGACGATTACTTGTCAGTGATTTTCAAGCAAAAAGTCAGAATTGAATTGATGACTTATCATTACATGTGAAACAAAAAAAAATCAAACAAAACAAAACAAATCAAAAAATGGATACCTGGGAACTTTATTACCTTTCGAAAAACAGTTCGTACACCACTTCTTGGAATCCTGTGGTGTGCGCTAAAGATGAACGTTCTCATCGCAAACCTAAAGACCATCAAGCTTAAGTCATCAACACGGACGACTGTAATCTCCCGGGAAACCATGGGGTAGCCGTCTACTTTCCCCACGATGCTTTTGTGGAGCACTTTGATTCGTATGCATTGCCACCTTTGGAAGAGGACATCGTCGACTTTTTGAGATGAAATGCCCAGACGACTCTCTTCAATAATTTGAAATTACAAGGCACAGATTCCATGGTGTGTGGACAATACTGAGTGTACTTTCTTCATCAACGCATTCTTTGATATCCCTTAGAACATCAAGTGACTTATTATGATCGTGACTCTTCTAGAAACGATGAAAAGTAGATTGATGGTTTTGTGACTATTATAGATATCCCTTGTCTTTAGCCAGGAAACGTGGTGTACATGAATGGCCAAAAGACCTCCATCCGTACAAGTCTAACTTTGACTTCACAACGTTGTCAACCTTGTCAAAAATGTTATTTGAAAAGAAATGTTTTGATGTTATATTATGTGTTGGTTAATTGTTGGTTGAATAAAAATGTTATGTTTTGAAAAAATGTATTGTTGATGGCTTGTTTTTAAAAAATGTTATCATTATACACGCTCTTTGACTTCTCTCTATCCCTCACCATGAGATGAGCTATAGCGTTCCTACACAAAAATATCTTCGCTTGAGCCCTAGAAAGCGAGGCGGTCTCCAATCTGACAATCCATTGTTGACTCGTCAACCTATGAAGATGCCTTCAAGACTAGCAAGGATGAACGAAACCCACGTAAATTTACATCGTGTCAGGCAAAACCTGATACACAAGACTGATGAATCAAAATGTCAGGATGCTGAAAGTGGCCCAAGACCTGATAGAACAGGTGTTTAAAGACGAAATCATGAAGGAGCAGAAAGAATGGACCGAGACAGACTTCAGAAACAGCAGAGAGACCAGCAACAGCAGCAGCAGGACCCAAACAGAGGTTTTGTGGACTGCCTAGAAGAAACGAAAGAGTTCTCCTTCTCCTTTAGCAGAGCCAGACCCTATTCTGTCGGAAACCCTTCAGTCTGATGAGAACGCAATCTTAGACGATAAAAGAGTGCCATAACTCCCAACAAAATAGCCCTTTTCAGGGCTACCCTAAAACAATCTAGAAAAGACATACTATTCATTTGCCAAACATTTGTCTGTCTTTGTGTGTTGGTAGGTTAAAAATAGAAGAGTGCCTACAAACACTTCGTTTCACTGTCTTGTAAGATAGTCTATGTGTTTTGATATGAAGGAGTGGTAATAAAGTGCCTTTGTAAGAAAAAAGTGAACGTTAGTGTTTATTTTAGGTCAGCGCTTTCCATATGATTGATGGTTGAGCGGGTATTATTAGTTTCTGTGTAAGAGATGTTCTCTTTCACGTTCGTGATCCAGGAATATAAATCGTAGCGTTTGTGAGTCTGGCTACCCATCGTTGACCAGTAAACACTTTCAAAACGAGCAGAATAGCCAAATTGATTGAGTTTCAGATGTACCTGGAGTATGCCAGGCGAATCCTGGATGAGCTGGCCATGGAGGCTATAGAATAAAGTGCCAGGTTAGAAACAGAAGAGGAGAAGAAAAAGAAAGAAAGGGGAAAGAAAAAATCAGAGAACTGGCACGAATAATTGGAGAGGCAGAAGGAAGAGTGGGAACCTCAGCGTCAGCAGGAGGTGAGGAGGCCACATCATCCAGGCGAGTGGAATAGAAGAAAAAGGAGGGAAATCTTTGCTATCCCCCAAAGTGAGAATTGAGATGATTATGCTACTCAACCACTCAACCCCCCTCTGCACTCCCAAGAACAAATGTCAGTTGCGAAATTGAGTGGAGTCGCCGTTGCGTGTGTGGTGCCCGGCCTAGAAGGTGCAGGCATTAATCGGTGCATCTAAGGTTCACAAAAACAGACCTTCTCAGGGCTAACCAGATCTCTCTTAAAGAGATACTGATCAAGTTGCAACAAATATAACTGTGTGTGTATTTGTTTGTGTTTGTCTGCGTGCGCCTAAGTGTGTGTATTTTTGTTTGTGTGAGTGCGCGCACATGAGTGTGCATTTTTGTTTCTGTCTGTGTGCGTGCTGGTAGCTGTGTGTATGTATTGGTCTGTGTTTGTCCCTATAAAACTCCCTTTAACCCTATCAAATTCATTTCACCTACCTACCTACCTACCGCAGCGCGTGTTCAGGTCAACCATTTACAACACTGTTGCCATTTTTTCCCTAGTTTCCAGTACAGTGACGTCACTGAAGCTGAAATTTTGAGACTCCTAATATAGACTAGGGTTTTTCAATAGGACATTCCACAGGTTGTAACTATAATTAGATACTAGGGTTTTTAAACAGGATCGTTACACAAATTGAGGCTGTAAACATATACTGATTTTTTATAGGACTTTCCACAGGTTGTAGCTATACATAGATACTAGGTTAGTTCGTAGGACTTTCCTAGGAGATGAGATTATAAATAGATCGTTTCACTGACTTGTAAGATTGTGTGTGTGTTTTTGTTTTTGTGCGTACGCGTACGTGTGTATGTATTTTTGTTTGTGTGCGTGCGCGTATGTGTGTGTGTTTTCTTTCCCTTAAGAAAACCCTTGTCCCTATGCTCATGAGTGTTGTTTTGTGTGAATGTGGGGTAGTGTGACTATAAACACTAACTCCTTTGCTGGTGTGATTGTAGGTAAGGGTGTGTTTTGTAAATAAAACTTTCCTTCTCCAACTATGCATTGATAGAAAGTATAGCGACAATGTTAGTATTAGTGTGTTGTTTTGTATAAAAATTTAATTTAGGTTAGCACTCATCACTGTGAATTGTTAGGTAGGTGATATGGGTAGTTGGTAGGAGGGGATGATTTCCTTCACGTCCGTGCTTTAAACGTATAAAGTGGGGCGTTAGTCAATCGCGCTATTCAACATTGAATACAAAAAATGAAATGGCAAGTAATCACGTCAACAAAATGCAGAAGTTGCAAGAAGTGATGGCCGATATAGTCTGAATTTATTATGGAGAATTATGAACCATTCATGTCGAAGGGTTCTATATCACTCTTGGGTGATTTGGCCAATCCTATCCCTATTAAAATTTTAAGGGATACAGGAGCTTCTCAGAGTCTTTTATTATCAGGTACTTTGCATTTTTTGAGAATTCTTCTTATAATGAGAATGTTCTTATTAAGGGAATAGAGTGCGGCTTCGTTAATTTTCCTCTCCATTCTGTAAATTTGTCATCAGACCTAGTTTCAGGACCCGTGACAGTCGGAATAGTGTTTTCTTTATCCGTTCTTGACATTCATTTGTTACTAGGCAACGACCTAGCTGGAAACAAGGTTGTGGTATAAATCAGAGAATTCTTTTCAATAGGGTCGACTTTTTGATCCAAAGAAGGCTTGTCAGTTACAAGTGGATTAACCTAGCTTGTGCAGGTAGTAGAGCTATGGCAAGAAAAGCTCTTGAGAATGACGTTGATAAGGAAACTGTTCCTTTCGCTGACACATGTATTGGTCATCCGTTTGATGAGGTCACTTCCAATCCTTGTTTGGATCAATCAAAAGGTATAGATCAATATCATCTTCTTTTAACTAATCATTCTCTTTTTTCTAATCATGGTGATAAACGAAAATCACTTGTCGTCGAACAGGAAAAAGATCCTGAGATCTCCTGTTTGTTTCAGAGGGTCATTAATGAAACTGAAGCCACTGAAGTACCTGTCTGTTATTTCATTAAAAATGGAATTCTTATTTGAATATTGAGACCTCCCGAGGTACCTGCTGGTGATGAATGGTCAGTGATCAATCAAGTTGTAGTTCCAAAATCTTACAGACAGGAAATACGTAGCCTGGCCCATGAAACTCCTCTGGCTGGTCATTTAGGGGTTAAGACTTATCACTAGATCTTGACTCACTTTTATTGGCCAAAAATCAAAATTGATGTTTGCAAATACTGTACATCTTGTCATACTTGTGAAATGGTAGGAAAACCCAATCAGAAGATACCTAAGGCTCATCTGCACCCTATTCCTGCATTTGACGAACCATTTAGCAGAATAATGGTAGACTGTGTTGGTCTTTTACCTAAGACCAAGTCAGGCAACCAATACTTCTTGACCATTATGTGTGCGTCAACACGATTCCCAGAAACAATTCCTTTGAGGAATATTAAAACCAAAGCAACAGTAAAAGCTTTGATAAAGTTTTTTTTTTTTTTTAACTCAACTTGGCCTTCCCAAATCTATCCAATCAGTTCAAGGGTCAAATTTTATGTCAGGAATTTTGCAGCAAGTTATGCAGGAATTAGGCATGCAACAATTTAGACTTTCTGCCTATCACCCTGAGAGCCAAGGCGATTTAGAAAGATTTCCTCAGACTTTGAAAAATATGATTCGATCATATTGTTTTGATACGGGTAAAGATTGGGATGAAGACATTCATTTATTATTGTTAGGTTCAGGAATCTTTAGGATTCAGTCCCTTTGAACTAGTTTTTGGACATACTGGACGATTGAAGTTGTTGAAAGAGAAACTTCTTTCTAATGAAGATACTGAACTCATGTTTCTGATTTTAAGTACAAGTTGTCAAAGGCTTGTGAGGTTGCAAGAGCGAATTTGCACCCTACTCAGTCAAACATGAAATTAAGGTATAATAAAACCTCAGAAAAGGAGTTTTAAGCCTGGTGATAGAGTTCTAGCTCTCTTGCCCATTCCACTCTTCAGGCCAAGTATTATGGTCCCTACATGGTTGAAAAGAAAGTAAATGAAGTAAATTAGATCATAGAAGCTCCTGGGAGGCGACAAAAAACATCTTTTTTGCTACATAAACATGTTAAAGGAGTATATTGAGAGAGATAGCCAGGTAAATCATGCAATTAATTTTGTTGTACCTGTCCCACAACTGAGGACTTAAGTGAAGACTGCAATCGGACTCTACTGATTTTGGGGCAACAAATTTTCGGAATTCAGAAAATAGGAATAGTCTGGACCATAAACGTTCACATTTGCGACAACAAGAAGGAATGAATTTAAACAGTTACTATTTGAATATGAGCTCTTATTTCCAGATGTTCCTAAGAGAAAAAAAAAAAAAAAAACATTTTTCAGGACGTTGAAATTGTAAATTGCAACCTGAGAAATAACACCCATTTACGATGAATCCTTTCAAACAGGAATAGTTGAAGAAAGAAATTCAGTATTTGCTGGAAAATGATTTCATAGAGCCAGTAAAAGTGATTGGAGTTCACCATGTATACCTGGTCCGAAACCAGATAAAACTTTCTGTACGTGCACTAATTATAGGAAGGTGAATAGTGCGACAATGACAGATTCATCTCCATTATCAAGAATTGATGACAGCATTGATAAAATTGGAAATGCCAAGTATGTCACCAAATTTGACATTCTGAAAGGATTGTGGCAAATTCCATTAACTGAAAGGGCCAAGAAAATGTTGGCACTTGTGACTCCAGATGGACTTCATCAATATAAAGTAAAGCCGTTTGGGATGAAGGATTCCCCAAGTATCTTTCAACGTTTGATAAATATGATTACCTCTGGTCTAGACAATTATGATGCTTCCATCATGATGTCATCACCTACAACGACACCTGGAAAGAACATCTAGCAACAATTCGGAAATTCTCTGACAGACTCACTGATGCAAGTTTGACAATCAATTTATCCAAAAGTGAGTTCTGCCGTGCTTGTATAACATTTCTTGAACATATTGTAGACATGGACAAGTTAAACCTATAGATGCTAAGGTCAAGGCTATCTCTGAATTCCCTTTGCCTGTTAGTAAAAAGCAGCTGATGCGATTATTAGGTATGGCTGGATACTATCAGAAATTTTGTTCCACTTTTTCTATTATTGCTGAACCCCTGACAAATGTATTGAGCAAGAAAAACAAGTTTCTTTGGACTGAAATATGTCAGGAGGCGTTTGACAAGTTAAAGGCCATACTTAAAAGTGCACCAGTTCTTACAGCTCAAAATTTCAATTAGCCATTTAAACTGTCTGTTGATGCAAATGATGATGGGATTGGAGCTGTATTGATTCAAGGAGATAGATATGGTGTTGATCATCCAGTGTGCTATTTTTCTAAGAAATCAAATATGCACCAAAGAAATTATTCGCCAGTCGAGAAGGAATGTTTGGCTTTGATATTGGCATTACAGCATTTTGAAGTTTACATTAGTTCAGCTCCTTTTCCGATTGTTGCGTTTAGTAATCACAACCCCTTTACTCTCATCGACAAGATGAAAAACAAAAATCAAAGAGTATTAAGATTGAGTTTGTTTTTCAGGAACATAAAATTGAAATCAGGCACATCAAAGGAAAAGACAATTTAATAGCAGATGCACTTTCCCGTGTATAGAAATATTATTTCATGTACACTTTGTATAATTCATAAGAGTTCTTCGTATGTAATTTTTCTCCTCACGTATAATTAATATATGGTAAAAAGAAAGCTTAATTTTATAAATGTTTCTTTTTCTTTATGGAGGAAGTGTTATGTATATATAATTTAATTACTTGTTTGTTAGTTTTAAACTGTTTTATTTTATTTTATTCCATTACATGTTGTTGTAAAGATAATGATGTCTGCTGGATTTGATATTTAAAAAAAAAAAAAATTCAATTCAGTTCTGTTTGACTGATAAAGAAGCCAGTAGGTTGAGATATTGTATCTTTTTGTGACCTAGATTCAGTTACTGGCAAACAACTTTTTTTATTTTTTTAATTCATTCCCAGTAAAGGAATCATTGATTTCAGTCAAGGTCATATCTGGTTACGTGTCAAATTTCTTCTATCAATTAGGGTTTTCTAGATGATTGACCCCATCCGGGAATTGGTTTTGCGAATTAGTTGGGATTATAACTCATGTTATAAGTGTAAAATAGCTAGTCGTGATTTATACATTTGAAGCTCAAAGGTTGTTTTGTTGTGACCAGTTTGATTGAAATTTTTATTTATCGGAATTAGTAATTCATTTATCTGGAAAACATTCATATAAGTGTTGTTTACAGAATACTTGGACAAAGACATTTATTGAAAGTTATTAGGAATTCAAAAACTTGAATATTATTCTTTATGTGATTCAAAAAGGAACCGTTGACACATCATGACAAAGCAGATTTTCGAAGACATCATGGCATTCCATCTTCTGACTTCATCGGGATTCGAACTGTGAATCACTTAGAACTTTTTATTAATAGGACTTATATCTTTTAATTCTCGGATTAATATTTGGATTTGATTCGTAAACCGTAAGTCCTTTTTCTCATTTGTATCTTGTTATTTAGGGAAATAAATTATATGTTAAATTTTAGAAAGCTTGTTGGTTTCACTTTTTTTCTTGTTACTTTTGTACGAGCCTAGACACATAACAATATATATATATATATATATATATATATATATATATATATATATATATATATATATATATATATATATATATACATACATACATACATACATAGAAAGAGAGAGAGCGAAAGACATGGCTAGATAGATAGATAGATAGATAGATAGATAGATAGATTATTTTGATAATCGGGCTTGAGGGTATTGGGGAGCTGCAGGTGTGTACATAATGATTAACAGAGATGAATAAAGTCAAATAGATCTCTACTTATATTTGCACCAATAATATGCTAATATTTTTTTTTCAGATTTGAACGAAAGTTTGATAAACGGGAGTCCCTAACTTCAGGAGAAAACCTGAATAAAGAAAATCAAACATGGATGAAGAGAGGGAGAAATCAAAGAAAACGGAATTAGATTCCATCAAAAATGGTAATATTCTTCACGGAATGCCATCCACTTGTAATCGATCATTCGAACTATTTGGTTTAGATTTCTGTACAAAGTCAATCCTACTGTCATATCCATTCCTGGCACTCCATTTCATTACCATATGGAATGAGTCTTTATCAAAGACAAGCACAAAATAAAGACAAGACCCACAATAATAAAAGTTAGAGACATGACCAGCAGGAAACACAAAGAAATGCCTTGAAATTACCAACTATTACACGACTGATATTTAATGTAAGTTATATAATGATAATTTATATCCCGGATATTGCATTCTTTTCGTATTGCGAGCAATGAGCATGACAATAAAAGCACCAAACATTATTAAAAAATAATAGGAATTATAGGAGAATAAGTGTGTAATGAGTAAAATAAATGAATTTTTTACCATCCGTCAAGCATGTGAAATAATAGAGACCTGTGATTTCATACAAAAATGAGAGTGTTTGGGAATTTTTAATGTAGCTTTAAAATGTATTCAGTCATATAGCTACGATTTATGCAGTGTGACAGTTGATAGTCATGTCTAGCACTGAGGCATCATGATGCAGACATGTAGCATGACGTCCCACCCAATCATATTATCCTAACACCAGGCAAACCAGTCCTAACACCCACCTCCTAATGCTGAGCGCCAAGCGATGCAGATGTTAGTACCATTTTTATATGTCCTTGCTATGACCCGGATGGGGTTGGAATCCGAGAACTCCCGCATCCGTGGTGGACTCTCTAAAGACTAGACCACAGGAGCGGTCATAAAATAATGAAATAAAGTCGTATAAGATAACTCATGAAAATATCCATCCTTGAGATTTTTAAGGTTCTAAAGGGAGTGCTATGTATAATTCTTGGAAGTTACTGCATCTCTTAGCGTACCTGTCACATGAGCAACATGACTAAATTAGTACCCAATGGGAATGATTATTGTACGCTGAAGACAAATACAGTGATGGTTCATCGCAACACAATCTGCATGAAAAGCAATTCGTTCGTTGAAGTATTTATCTTTCAGGACCCAGAAAACTTTCTTTATTGTACATTTTAGACATTTTAAGAAATATATCCAAGTGCTGCATATCACAAACAGAAAGTGGAAACAGCTTAGAAAGGTAAATGCCAAAGTCAAAGTTACAAATGTAAGTTCCTATCCCATAGATGATTCAATAAAATATACCAAAATTCAAGAGGAAAACGTCCACAGTGCTAAGTTGTTATCACTATAATAAAATTGTTTCTAGGCAGTGATTACAAAGTTATATTTATTTGTTTCTTGTACATTTTCATACAGATTGTGAACTTTTAAATGATTCCTACTATCCCGAAAGTGTTTATTATTGTTTTCTACATCAACAATATTAATGCATGACAGACCCCATGACTGTCATAACAAAGCATCAAATGTTTACTCTCCTTCTGTATGATACTAGCCCTCATTCTAGGTAAAAGCGATAATATAGTTTTCTCAAGGATGGGAGTTTCTTACCTTTTGCAAAGAAAACTTTGCAGTAAAGCACCAATTACGAATTTACAAGTTTCTTCGCATAATTTACCCCACATCTGCTCAATAGAAAGAACTTAATGCATTGTACATGTGATGACTGACGACCGGTAATTGAAAACTATAGATAGTTTAAATTAGGATGACTAACTTATATGATGATACATACTACTGCTATTAAGATTATACGACAAGTAATTTTTCTATTTTTTTTTCCAGTGACACAGTTTCCAATGAAGAGTAGTGATCTTGATAAATTTGCGAACAATGTTTTGGATCCGCCAGTAAGGGAGCAAAGTTATCTGTTGACATTTGTGATGCAACTGTGTGGCATTTGGCTAAAACCTAATCCTAAATAAAACGAGGCTTAAAAACTATATATATATATATATATATATATATATATATATATATATATATATATATATATATATATATATATATATATATATATATATATACAGAGACATACATACATACATATATACATGCATACATACATACACACATACATTCATGCATACATAGCACTAAATGTGAATGTAAATGTCTTGATCATAGCATGTCTTGCAGGTTGAGGCCGGTGTACAAGTCCACCTAGAAAGTAATGCTTTTCCTCCTAACCGTCATGCATGCCCGTTGTCGCGTCAGCTCGGACTATACTGTGGAATAAATCTTAAATCTAAGAAGAACAAAACACAATAGCAGTAAGAAAAACAGCCATTATATGTGTTTTATTTGTGTGGCAAGGTTCCACGAGAGAGCCAGCCTCCAACACAGACAGCTTCAAACATGTGGAGAAGGATCTATCTCTTAATATTAGAATACATGTGTTTGGGAAATGGTGTCATTAACATACACTTATTCCGCTGAGCTAGTTCGTATCAATGTACGAATATTAGCATACATGTTTTTTGGAAATGGTATCATTAACGGACACTTATTCCGCTGAGCTAGTTTTTATCAATGTATGAATATTAGCATACATGTGTTTGGGAAATGGTATCATTAACGGACACTTATTCCGCTGAGCTAGTTCTTATCAATGTACGAATATTAGCAAGCTTACCTAAGTATGATGGTTTAGTACACTCTGCGGTTATTACGTATAAAATGGTACAGTGACTAGGAACTGGTCCATTGTCTAAAACCGCAACTTTTAACATTGTTTTCAGTCTTCGTGTCTTGTGACAGTCAAGTATGTGAATTAATTATTACTTTTAAAGGTTGTTTGCAAACATAAACGACAGTTGTATTACCTGGAACTTAATAAACCGATATGGGTTTTTTTTGTTCAAATTATTGAAACATTTAATATGTGACAAACGAATTAGAAGTTCTTATAAATATTCAATACTGAGCATTCATGTTGATCTAATAAAAATACGAACATTGTATTTTTGTAAGTTCATATAGAGTCGTCCGAAAACTAATTATCTAAAATTAGTCAAAAAATATTAATTCAATATATGTGTTAATATTACATGGATCTCTTAATAAATGCATTAATTAAAAGAAAACAAGCGTATGACAAAATCGACGCAGTTAATATTTGATCATTTCACAAATACTTTTTAAATAACTCCTCTTGGAGAGTTGCAAAATAAAATAATATCGCTACACAGACAGGGCTTTTATTCCCCAGTTGTGGTTATTTTTTAGTTTTCTTTTCTTTTTCATCATTTAAAGATGGTTTAAAAGATATCTTAAATAGTACGTCTCATGAGGAATTCAAAGGATTGCTGCTTGTTATAGTTTTCAAATAAAGAATATAAGTGTTTGTAAACTTATGGGAGCAGATTTAAGTTTTTACTGAAGTGAGGGGACTAATGAGATGGCAATTGTATATGGTCGTCTAAACCAAATGCTTGTCATATTAATATTGTTTGTCTAAATACCGGTCTTATTTCCTGGCATTGCAAAGGTTAGCTCAGTCTTAGGAAATAATGCATTAGCTACCAGTGGAACATATCCCCAACTGAAGGCTATTAGCATTTTACTTACATTTTAATTCTAGGGTTTCGGGGATCCTGTGTACATAGCCAGAAGAAAGAAGATTGCACAGATTGCTTTGAATTACAAGCAGTAAGTACTTGTATGATTCTGTCCTGTAGTTATGGAGACAACTTTTTTGTTTTCAACAGAAGTTTAACAATAGGTATTGAGTTACTGCAGTCAAAGAAATGTTTATTCTAGAGCCAGGGAAAATAGATGCAACGCAAACCCTCAGAGAACAAATCCAATAATGTACGCTCAGATCATCAACGGGTACGCTCTGATCAAAGAAATCAATCACTATGTTCTAATTGAAACCGGCCCTTGTGATTAGATGATGATATATCATTATTTTTATGCAATTTTGAATAGCTTGCGAAAGTAATATATTTGATTATACTTGTGTAAATGTAGCCATTTTTACTTTTTGTAGACGGGAACATATGTCATTTTAATTTTGTATTTTAACTAAGAAATATTGCATAATCTTTAAGGGTGATTAATAATGTGTGTTGCTTTTTGTCTAAATTGTAGTGTTGCTTTCTTGTAACCCTGTTCTGTGATACAAATTTACGGAAAAGAGCTGCTATGTCATACGTAAATACACCAACTAGATAATAAACTCACCTTTATTATATTCATTCATACAGTATATTTTTATCAAGCATTTGTTACAGTTCTTTGGGCCCAATAACTACAAAGTTAAGAGAAATCAGATTAACTTAGTTTGCTTGATAAATCCATTTTCGTAATATAAGGTTCTTGCACATTTCTTGTTAAACAGATGACAATACCACTCTCACACATGATATCTTAAAGTTGTGTTTCCAGGAAAACCAACATTCACTGTAAACCTTTTGGAATTTATGTGTTTTGTATCTCAACTGTCAGTATGTAATACTTTCTCTCAGAAGACACATGAATGAACTCGAATGAATTCCCATGAATGAACTCGACCTTCATCTGGAGCATGTTTTGGGTTTGATGCCATATCCCGGTTAGAACAACCAACCCACGAGAAGCTACAAGCAAGCCTCTCATAGCAGCAATATATATATATATATATATATATATATATATATATATATATATATATATAGAGAGAGAGAGAGAGAGAGAGAGAGAGAGAGAGAGAGAGAGAGAGAGAGAGCAAAGCCAACAAATAAATAAAATATTTCCCCAAAATACAAAATGAAAATTTAAATGGAACTTACAACATTGTGAATTAAATCACAAACGGTCCAAAAGGTTCTATCACAAATTGAAAAGATAATGTTGCGAATGAATGCCAGTATTGACTGTTTTGACGTGCAAAGTGAAGTTGCCGAGGAACGAATAGACTTTTTTGGATGTGTCACAATGATACATTCCATAATGTCATTGAATTCACAAAAATCTGTAATATGTTAGCCACAATATAACTGAATACTTTGCGATTGCAATGAATAAGTTAAATTCATATTCCGCGCCAATTATATCTAACCACAAGTGATTTGACTATACTGATGCAAAATACGAATACTTTTCTAGACAACAAACCTTGTTCAAAAACTAACGCACAATAGCATGACAGGATGTAGATCATTTTCCACATCAAATTCTAAAGTCTCTTTCTAAAACCTTCTAAAGTCAAAAGGTCACGTAAACGTGTTTATAAATATTTTAAAGTTCAACCTACAGTTTGGACAAAAGTTTGGTATGTAATAAGTTGTATATTAATGACAGTCACATAATGGACGAATGGATGGTTTAAATGCTACTAATGGATTAAAGAGACAAGACGCACTACATTAAGATGACTTAATTAGAGTATTATGATATAAATAGTGCACAATAGTAGAAACAAAACAAATAACTGCAGTTAAACCGTTCGTAAATTTTATATTTTCAAAGCTCTTAAGAGCACTTTATGTTCACTGATAATTCAGCATTGAATTAATATTTACTTAGTGTACACGCCGATATTGCCGATGGTACGAGTTATCTCAGTCGCCTTTTGCAGATGACTCATCTCTGTATTATTAATCCCCGTATTGTGCTGAAATAGAACTTTTCATGAATAATGAAATAATAAAACTGCATAATTGGTCCAAGAAAAGGCTGTTAATCCTGAAAAAAACTGTCCATGTTTTTCGTTAACAAAAACGTAACAAACAATCCTGAACTTGATAATATCGAACTTAAAGATGGATTTTCATCACCATCTAGGATTAATACTTTCACCAGATATCAAATGGATTTGTCACATTGATAGTATTTCACAAAAATAGCATCATGTCGAATAGCTAATCTACGAACACTCAAACAAAAACTAAGTAGGCAAATTTTATCAATTCTGTATGTAACTTATCAGGCCAACCATGGAATATGCCAGTTTAGTCTGGGACGGATGCTCGTTGATTGATTCAGAAAAATTGGAAAAACTACTGCTCGAAGCGGCAAGAATAGTTACAGACTTTCTATTTTGAAACAGGGTGGGAAAGTCTGATCTGTAAGAAAAAGACAAACAATTAGCACTCTACAACATTAAACTGTATCAAACTCCAGACTATATTTTTGAATTACTCCCTCCTCTGTGTCCGAACAAACAAATTATAACCTACGACGTCCAAACAATATTGTCATTTGCAGTTTCAGGTTAAAATTCTACTAAATCATCTTTTACACCTTCAACATTACGTTTGTTGAACAATCTCGAACAGGATACTCAATGTGGAATGTCTTACAATGCTTTGAAAAAGCGTTTAGGTCCAAAAGCTGTATCTAGCAAAATGCCAAGTTATTTAAACCTAAAAATGGATATTATCCATATTCGATTACGACACAATATAAATTCATCAAAATCTTATCGTTACCGTGTTCAACTTGCTGACATTCCTTTTTATTCATGCGGTGGGATCGAAACCACCGTGCACTTTTTCACGTTCTGTCCCAAATTCAGAAGAGAAAGAGCTGAGTTCATGCGAAATTCACTTTCAGTATCATATACAACTATTAGGTTAGATTTACTGCTTATGGGAAAGGGCGATGCAAACATAAAATATAGAATTTTACATCATGTATACAAATATATAACCGCTACTAGACGATTTAAATAACTTATTCAAATCGTGATTACTGTCATTATGCCTCTATCTCTCATCATTATTCATTTTCATTATTCATTTTTATGTTGTCATGATTAGTATGTTGTACTACTTGTATCATGTAGCATTAGGACTAATTTAAGTTGTTAGAACTTGTGCCCATTCCCTTTGTATCCCATTATGGCAATAAAATACGTTTAAACAAACAATAGGTACTCCCTTCAATGGCTAGTTCATTGTGTAGATGCTCATTCCAATGGCTTCTCCATTGTATAGTGAATTATAGGGTACTTGTGACTGGGGATCCCATGTTCCGACGTTCTTGGTACGTCTCGGGTGTGTTTACCCTTGTGGCAGGATTCCCTGGCTAGCACAAGTTCCGTTAGCAGTCTCTCAAACTGGCCTTAACAAAGCGGTTCATGTGACTGGGGCTCCCGTGTCCCGACGTTCTTGGCACGTCACAGTTTGTCTACCTTTGTGGCAGGATTCCCGGGCTAGAACAATCTTTCGTTAGTAGTTTCAACCCGGCCTTATCTCTCCAAGGTAGGAAGCGGCTATACAACGAAAGTCGTTTTGAGTCTAAATATAAGGGGTAAATGTTTACATTACATTGAGCGACTGTAGCATGCAGTCCCTTCATGTTCTGTTTTATACAAGTGCTCTCTTTATGTCACGTCTACTATTACTTTCTCATCTTACACTATCCTAAACGAAAGCAAACCTGACATATGATGATTGCAAAACAATACAAATTAAATATTTACGTTGCAGCTGATCTATACAGGTACGCCGATCTATACAGGTAGATTACAACATAATAGTATATTATATTCAATGTACTAGCATTGCATGCTTGAACTACAAATAGTATATTTGATAAACATACTAGTCTGTAGGGTATAAACAAGACTTATGCGTAATAAATACGTAAATAGTGAAAAACAATCTACTAGAATTAGTTGCAATGAATAAAATATAATCCTGAAAACACAGCTCCTATTCTATACAAACACAAAAAAAAACGAATAACAGAAAATTTTTTCCTCCCAAAAGTATAATTCCCAGGTGCAAGTAGTTACAAAATTTTTCCCGATATTATCCAAAATGCTACAAAAAATAAAAATCTTTCATACCTTAATGTGGCCGCTCTAAACTGCCAGGTTTTAGCTCCTGTCCAGAGTAATTGTAGTGTGACTACCAATGTTTCACATTGCATATGGTCGCTTTATACAGACTCTTTTGCAGGTATCATGAAGTGCACGAGCTTCGCACGTAATGGGAACTATTACACCACTATTAAGGTCATACTGCTTATATGAGTTTGTATTCTGCAGTCAACTTCGTATAATGCGTTTTTACCAGTCTACTTCACATAGTATATTTTCAGGTGTTCCTGTTATTGAAAATCTAAACTTATTTTAATGCATAAATAAAAGAAGTGATTTCAAGCCAACAGCTATGCACACATGATATATATA
>JAECUM010025789.1:0-17902 GCA_016617855.1 Megalonaias nervosa | reverse complement strand
CATATAGTTGCATTGTACCCTTCATCTAGTACAACTGACAGTTTATACCATGATAAACTCTTATAATTTGTGATTTCTACTAGTTTTATTAATTATTTTTGTCATTTTGTTTTATTACATAGTATCATTTTTACACATCATTCAGCATATGAATACAAGTTTTTGGGTTCCTTGTACATAGCTGTCTATAGAATGGGGGATTCTTCTGCATGGGAATAATAACTATGTCATCGTCAAACAAGTAATTCAATCAGTGGTAGCCTATGTAAGGTTTTAACATTCTTAGCATTTGCTATATATTTAAGAAAATGGATTTATTCAGAGTGGAAGGTCAGTATTCAAAGCAAAGCTATGAAGTTCTTTTAGACATCAAAATGACTAAGATATTAATACATTCATGGACTAATTGAAAGTGATTTGGCAGATTCATCACTGTCCCGACTCATGAGTAACCTCTTTTTAATTTTCTTCAAATACATTACCCAATCATAATACCTTAGGAGAACAATGCAAATCCAGCAGTCACAGGCTAAAACGTTTTTAACTCAAAAGCTAAAGTTATCTGACCACTGAGGTGGCGGTAGACAGGAGTGATCTCCCTTTGATACAAGGACTTGTGCCAAATGCCATAAATACTAGTTTAAAGTTACTACTTCCACTCATGCAGAGTAGCATGCTGTCTACAAAGATTCTTCACAATCCACATACGAGTATTCTGGAAGTTTCTACCTTAAAACAAGTTGCAGGAGTGTTCTGTCTGAAGGGAAGTGTACTCCATCTATAATTTCCAACTTTTTTCTTTTCTCGATGACAAAATCATTTTAGTATCATCACTTTGCCATCCTCACACACTTAGATGCCATTGGTGCATATCTGCACAGGTTGATGGTATGTCCCCTCACATTGGTATACCTGTATTAAATATGTGCAGATTTGGTGTGTGATATAGAAAACTCATAATATTGTTGTATAATTTCCATTATGTTCAGTTTCTATACTGATCTTGCCTAACTTCATAGTTATACATGGCAACTTACTGATTTACCTCAATAAGCCATCATTTGTCCATTCCTACAGGCAACATTGTCTTACAAATTGATATTAAAGTGTCCACTATATAAGTATCAGTAGTGATGCCTCAGTGCAATTTTGTGTACAAATATTGTTATTCTACAGAAACTCATTTATATTGCTGTGTAATATGCCACAATCAGATACAGGTAAGTTTCTCTACTGTTTCATCTGAGCATTCAATTAGTGATTAATATAAGCAATGCTTTGGTGATTTTGCCTGTATAGGCAGTCTGTTGGCCTTTCCTAAAGGATATGGATTCACCGTGTTTTGATTCCTTTGCCACAAAAAGGGAAAATCACTTAATAACCAGATTGACTACATGTATTAGTGGGCTTGCTGTCACAAAAGAATCAACAAATAGAAGTGGAATGGTCATCTCATCCCATGGTTTTCACTCTAATAGGTGCTCACTGGGATTGACCATTGGCGAGTCTGTAGTTGAAAAAGTGAATGCATAAACTTCCAACCTTTTTCTCACCAGCCCCAGATCCGAAGACCTCTGCAATTCAGCAATCATTCCATGGATTGGAAACTGCTTGGATACACATGCTCACCCTCCAAACACCTGTTTCTGAGCATGATACAGAAGGCAATAGAATCAGGGTGTCATCTCAATTTGATTGATCCACTCAGGTGGAAAAAATCGTGGATCAATGACCTCATCAATCTAGCTGTGGAAAATCTCCAAGAAATAGAGATATTTACTCATCTGCTCAAGCAACCATGACGGCAGGCATTCCATCCCAATCCAGAATTGATGAACCTACATGCCTGAATCATATTAAACTTGACCTAACAAACAAACAGTTTTCTCATTAAGTGGTGGAGAGAATCGCACAAGATAGGTGTCCTTCCATTTTGAAAGTGTACAAGGGAAATGGAGAAATTTACAAAATTGGCTGAGCATGAACACATAGCACCTCTGAATGCATCAGTACTGCAAATAAAACTTCCTACTATGACTCTTTGATGAGAAACAGTTAACATCTGTCACAATTAAAGGCTACCATTCCATAATAACTGACATGCCACATCATCATAGAAGAGAGGATGATGGACAAAACAAAGACCCATCCAATCTGCTGTGAGATTTGAATTTGCAGAACCAAAAGTTTTGGTTTTGTGCCTAATGTTAAGTCTATCCTAGGTGATTACCTAGCTGAATAAGATACCATTTGAATTGCTCTTGAGGTCTTAATTCATTAACCCCTGGAGATTTTTGTCATTTTCGCCAGAAATACAAGTAGGAAACATGTTTTGGGGGCTACTTCTGCATACATCCAAATAAATTGGCATCCAATTGATTTCCATTTGGCCTGATGCCTAGTCATGTTAGAAATGACATTTTCATTGGCTATTTCGCTTGCGCATGTGCAGAATGGTAAAAGTTTGAGTCCTTTTTTTTCTCTTCCTTATTGGACCCATCATGTTCGTGTCCTGGCCTCTTTTTACTTTTTTCACTTGAAATCCCCAACTTTTCCTACTTTTTGCAAAGGTTCACCTGTCTGTGTGCAGTTCAGACTGGTCTGCAATAGAATTGAGGCCAAAAAGTCTAAAATGGGGACACAAAATCCGGTTCCGACAATGAGCAAATTTTTGGTGTAAAATAAAATCAGGTCTCAATACAATTTTCCCTCTGTATTTTGCCATGTGAGTAGAAAGTCCAGATTATTTGGTATCCTTTTAGAGCTAGCTCTGTCTACGTTTCTGCAATACCACCCATTTTGGTGTATCTTAAATGTCCTTGACACTTAAGAGCTTGGAAGTAGTGTACTACCTTCTCATGTACATATGTGGCACCAGGGGTCAATGAGTTAACAAGAGTTTTGGAAATTTCTTACAAATTGTCAAGGAATGGATAATTTTGTAATTTATGTGCAATGTCGATGCACAAATGATTAAATATGCATGGAATATTCAGATTTGGTGACATCATCAAACTTCACCCATTAATTGATTCACATCCCATATTGGTTGACCTCTCACCTACCTGTACTAGTGATTGCAGGCAGAAAAAACAAAATGCTGTAGCAGCTGGCACAAAATAATTACAGTTCCTACAAGATGGATCATTTCATTGACAAAAACATTCTCCTGACCATGGAGAATTAGATTTTTGTATTGAAATCCCTGTCTACTCAGGACACTTCATCTCAGGGTCATCTGCAGGACCCAGTGTGAGCTCTGATGTGGCACTTGAAAAAGAAGTTGGCGCACCTAGGGAGATCCTGCCTCTTCTTCCCCCTCAAAGAGGGAAAGCATGATGTATACCAGCACAGTCACTTTTGTCCTGGGTAAAATGAGATATTCACTCTTCATATTGTTAAAAAGCCCAGATCAATGAATTGCTATGCATTTCGGCTGATGAAGCTAGGGCAGTCACCACAAGCATTCCATTTGTGCAAAACTGCTCTCTAACTGGCATTATCCATGCCATAGGATGGAGGTAAAAATTAACTGTCCACAACTTATCTCAGAGATCTTTTATCTCAAAAGGCTCATCTCAGCCTAGGAGGATCTACAGCCATGGTGTAAAAGGTTACCTTCCCATGTAGTTCAACAGCTTCATAAAGACATGGCTTCATGACTTACATTGGAGGGAAAATTTTATTGACAAAAACATTCTCCTGACCATGGGGAATTAGATTTTTGTATTGAAATCCTGTATGGTTTATGATTCTCATAAGGGTTTATGATCGGGTAATGTATGTGAAGAAGAAATTGTTTTTTTCTAGTAAAATGTTTCTTCAATAATACTTACTTGATCATAGGACACACACACTTTCCCAGCCTCCCTGTAGTTACATCCATACAGAGAGCATGCCTTCCGCCCCAGTAGTAATTGAAGTACTCACAGGATTTTGCTCCAGTCCCTGTATCAAGGGGAGATCACTCCATCTAATTGCCACCTCGGTGGGCATATAACTTTTTTTAGCTAAAACGTTTTAGCCTAGGAGGGCTGGATTTGTGAGGTATTAGTAGTTCTTCTAAGGTATTATGATCAGGTAAGCATTATGGAAGAGATATATTTTACTGAAAAGAAATGGTTTCTTTAAACCTATTCTCATGTTTATAACAGGCTATACTAATACAGGTAGATGCATCAGGTTTTAGAAGATATGTGACATATACACACATTTGTAAATTAGTGAGCAGTTATTTTTTAACCATCTAATTATTCCAGGATCTTTTTGTCAGTGAAAACAACTTGTTTACAACCTGATCCAAATCACTCAACTCCAGTTACCTTGACACTACCAGGTACTTGTGTTGCTGTGCCTTAAAGCACAAACCCCACCCCCCAGAGAACCAGATTCTCATATATAGACACACAGAAGAACAGATACAAATGGAGACTAATGGTTGATATGGAGTGCTATTGGTGTAAAAGTTGTGTATTTCACACAGTAAATCATGAAGCAAGCCTAATAATTTTGTTTATTTGTTTATTTGTGTTTATTATTAACACTCTTTTTCTGTTATTATTGTAATAAGAATTACAACACAACTTTGAAATATAGCTGTACAGAATCAAAGAATTGCATGACAGGTTGATGTATATACTGTTCTAATTTGTACATGTATATAACCATTTGTTCTGCATTTTCTAAATCCCACCTATAATTATTAATTGGAAATTGCCATTTTTATAATAAAAACTAGAAGTGATACATGTTTTGTATTATCATACATTTGGCATGGATAACTTTACATCGAGTACTTCACTTGCTAAAAAGCAAATATTTCCTTAACTTTTTGGGGAAAGCAAATTTTTTTTAGCTGGAATTAAATTGGAAGGTGCTGTTATTGAAATGGCAGGTGGAGTGTGTGATGAAACTTGTGATAGAGTTCCTTGGTTTTTTTTGAGAGTGCTTGTAGAGAATTTTGTGCTGATGCCTGACAAATGATGAGTGATACTGGTTGGGTCTGCAGGGGTCATTTGAACATATGCATGACAAATTACTTGTGTGGTACTAGTTGGGTCTGCAGGGGTCATTTGAATATTTTCATATGCGTTACAAATTACTTGTGTGGCACTAGTTGGGTTTACAGAAGTTATTTGAACAGAAGCCTGGGAAGGTGATGCAGAAAAATCCGGAGGAGAGTTTTGAATGTGTATTGGATAGAATTTTGCTCTTTTGTTGCTTATGTTGAATACTGTGCCATGAGTATGGTTTTAATAGAATTTCAGACAGACATAATGTGCTTAGCAGTCAGGTGGGCTTCTGCCAGGCTGTGGCACAAAGAGAGTGTGCAGTGTATCTTGCAGAAATATGGGTATAAAATGACTAAATTGCCTCTGTGGTGTAACATATCTGACACAGTTGGGGATATTTCAGAGTATTTTTATCAGTGTGACAAAAGAGCAATTCAGCTTTTGGGCTAATGCATATGAGTATTATTTAATTGAATTGACTGGGCAATTTTGATGGCATGCATTCTATTGTTAGAGTTTTCTTCTTAAGCATTTAAGACTCCCTGTTGATTTTCCTGCATAGTTTGATCGGTGAAAATGAGATACTCAACTCTTGTTTTATCAAACTTTAATTTAAAACTGGAAGATGTTAACTGGCTGTGGAATTCTATTCCGTGGGTAACAGTGGATAGAGAGCTATAACCAAACCCAGTATCTGAGTGTAATAGGATGATCTTGCATCATGTACTGATTTATTGCATGCAAGTCTGATTGAAGAATAATAGATTTGTGTTTGGTTGAGCTTGATAAACCATTCTCGGTGCTAAACTTTAATTTCCCATTTAACATTTGCATTTTAAACTCAAAGTCTGTAATAATATTGATTAAAGAATGACATTCAACTTGAATATAATGATTAATAGTAGCGTTGACATTTTTTAAAGAGTTTTTATGGTATCCTTCAGCTTGGGCTTCAGGGTGCTTCCTCAGGCATGTTATGGCATCCCTGGGGGCTTCAGGGTGCTTCCTCAGGCATGTTATGGCATCCCTGGGGGCTTCAGGGTGCTTCCTCAGGCATGTTATGGCATCCCTGGGGGCTTCAGGGTGCTTCCTCAGACATGTTATGGCATCCCTGGGGGCTTCAGGGTGCTTCCTCAGGCATGTTATGGCATCCCTGGGGGCTTCAGGGTGCTTCCTCAGGCATGTTATGGCATCCCTGGGGGCTTCAGGGTGCTTCCTCAGGCATGTTATGGCATCCCTGGGGGCTTCAGGGTGCTTCCTCAGGCATGTTATGACATCCCTGGGGGCTTCAGGGTGCTTCCTCAGGCATGTTATGGCATCCCTGGGGGCTTCAGGGTGCTTCCTCAGGCATGTTATGACATCCCTGGGGGCTTCAGGGTGCTTCCTCAGGCATGTTATGGCATCCCTGGGGGCTGCTTCAGCATAAAATATGGATAGCTTATGGGCCAAATCTGTAGGCTCGAGGATCTGCATATCAACTTCCAGGTTTTTTTCTTTCACCATCATGCTGAAGTTCATATGATTTTGAGTTTGGTAGTAACTATCTTTCATTCTATGAATTAAATATTTAGATTTTTGGTGAAAATTATTCATCCACATTTCTTTTCTCTGTAATTTTTTTTTATGTTATGGAAAATATTGACAGTATGCACATTCTTGTCAGTACTTGTTCAACATTACATATAAAGCAGTTTTTGTAAAGAAAGAATTCATTTTGAACATTCGTTGCAATTTTTATACATTATTTTCATAATAAACTACACTTAATTTATTTAACAGCAAATAAAGTTTCATATTTTTATGAAATAGTGTTAAAGAGCTAAAATGCAATTTTTTCTTGCTGTGATATCTACACAGAAATAGCACAGTGTGTCTCTTCATTATATACTGTTATGCTTTATGAGACAATCAAGTACAGTATCAGGCAATATTATTTAAGCCAAGATTAATCAACAACCTTGTCACTGCCATTTTCTTTTTTTAAATAGATTTTTTATGCTGACTGAAAGAATGAATTAATGAATCTACCTGTGAAGTGTTCTAGCCTCACCGAGTATTTTTCTTGGCAGATTTTGAGCACCACTGCTCTGAGATCTTCCTCTTTAAGGCATTTAAAGCCGTTTGGTCCATGGTCATCCTTCAGTTCAACTGACAACTGAACTGGTTGTTTCATTTATAATGCTTGAAAACTTGGCTTCTGATTTTTCTTCCACTTCAAAAGGCATATCAGATTTTGATGGGTCAATGTTTCAAAGTCTTCATGCAGGAAATCTAATTATATTTTCATGCATTATTATAAATGTGTTGTTTTTGTCATTCTAATTTAGTTATTCAAATTTTTATAACAAATTGTAAGATTTCTTTTTTTTTTTTTTTTTAAAGGGACACATCATATCATCTTTCACTTGCAGTGTTTACCTCATGCTTTGAACATGACTTTATTTATAGAAGTGGTTATTTTTAGAAAAGTAGTTCTCACAGTTTATACAGAAATAAACACAGCTCAGATGGATCAGATGATTACATTCTGACCAATGGAAATCCTACATATGTTTACAAGTTAATGCTGTTGCAATTATGCTTTAATAATTGACTATTCTTTAAACAACTTAAAAATAAATGCCACATTTCATCAGAGTTTATTCAGGCAGATTAATTAGAATATTAGATTAATTAAATAAATTAAATATCAGATTAATTAGAATATTGGAAGGGCCCAATCCGGAATTAGGCCCCAGGCATTGATCTGTCCTATTTCTGAGCACTGGCTTACAAAATAACTATAGGAAATGTGACTTGACAGCATGGTCGCAATGACATCCTGGCTGTCCACTTTAGAATTAAAGGCAAGCATCTTTTCTTTACAAAATTTCAACAGATCTATTTCCCTTTGATTATTCTTATTAATAATAATCAGAAGTTAGGAAGTCTTCACCAAAATATCGAGTTCTTTTTTATAACTCTGTCCCATGATCCATCACTATATCCACTAGTGCCTCCCTTACATTTTTTTAGAGGACAAATCAGACTTCTAAATCTTATATTTTATTGTTCTCCAAATGGTAACCAAGAAGATTTAACTGCATTGTAAAAGGTTGAGTCTCCTTACCTATACATGACTCTTTAAATTTTTTAATAAATAATGACATGAATAGTGTGACAAATTAGCTAGATGAAACTCAGTCCTTTGATGTTCCAGGATCCAGTTTCACTAAATATCTCACATTGTTTTCACTTCAAACTGAGATCTTAACATCATTCTCATTGTTTGCTTGTTAACAAAGAATTTTTCACAAAGAATTCAGTAAGAATTGGGGATCAAAATATTAAATTTTCCAGTTACAATATCTATTATCTTAGTGGAAGTTTTGAGAATTTCATCAGCTCTTATTTTTTAGAATAAAAAAAAATGCAGTATGTTCCATTTGAGATTTACAGTTGATTTTACATCTTTTCCAGCTTCTCTACCTCTGGCAAAGTACACTTATATTGTTTAAAGTATTATCAGCATGATAATGTATAATTTCAGTGTACCAAGAAAGTTTGGAAACTTCAGTGAAATGGGACCTTGATAAATGTTTTTTACTGTCGTTAAAACAGGTGTTTTGTGTTTGCTGATATGCCCTGGTATCAAAAAAAGATTGCTTCAGCTCTTTTTGCAACACCACCTACTGCAACATATGAAGAGGTGAGTTCTAATTTCATTTTTCTTACCTGTTTTTTTTTTGTGTTAAGAATTTACTTAATTCACTGTCAGTTCTATGAAACTAAGCAATGTGATTTTTTTTCAAAGATCAATGTTCAGAAAGTTTTGTTTTGAAATAGATTCATTTTCATTAATGGATGGATCAGTATTTTTAGAATCCATTGAAACATTTCATTATTATTCATATTTCCATTTGGAGCAAAAACTCCGTATCTTCTGGCCAGTTCTAACTTAGGCTAGACAATAGGCTTATTGCATTGTCACACTGACTGTGTAAACATTAATTATATTTCTGGTTGAAGTTTTTTCCATGAAGTCATAACAGTGCTCAGTAACCCACTGACAAACTGTGTTCATACAGCCACAATATAATCAGTAAACTCGCTCTTTCTTCTTCAGTGACCCCCATCCTCCCACTACCCCTCCAGATAAGGTCACCAATCTCAAACTCTTGGAAGGGTTCCTGTCCTGATTGGGAGTAGGCTAAGTAAGCATTGTTTTTTGAGCTTTATACAACCCCTCCTTCCTCTGTCCCAGAAGCAAGATCAAGGTCATTTGAAAATCTAGATCAGGTGTTTTGTTAAACTTTTCCTTTATGGTCACAAATCCCAAACAGGGACAGATGACATAATTGTTGTGGAGTCAGAAAATGCTGCTCTTTCGCAAATACATTGCCAGGTCATAATACCTTAAGATACTTGATTGATTTTATCTATATAGGCTGTCATTTGGCCTTTCATACAGGCAGGGCCATCATGAGGCAATATGGCTCACTGTGTTAAAATGGACACTTGGCACCCGTGCCCTCTGATCATTAAATTTTTTGCTGATAAGAAAGCTCATAAGAAATAGATGTAAGTTATGACCATATAAAAGGATTTTTCATATAAAGAAAAAACGAAGGTTTTGTTTCATTTTAGTTCCCTTGTCTGATTTTGCACCCCATTTCTTCTCTGATTTGGCACCTCTCTGAAAACAATGCCCTGAGCAAGTGCACTGCTTGTACATAGCATGCACTGGCCCTGCTTACCGATAACATTGTCTTACAGTTGATATTATAGTGTCCACATTGTAAGGACCAATTATGTCACTTCAGTGCATTTTTGTATGCGGGTAGTTGGGGTCCATGACTGCTGACCATGTTATATACTGAACAGCAGTATAGTGAAGATAATACAAAATTATGAGTGCATTTGTGTGTTGGGAGCGGGGATATGTGTGAACAACATACCAGTCAGACGTATAACAATTCTGTCAGTTTATGTAAATTAATTTTTTTTTCACTGCATGATATTTATACATTTAATTGTATCTGATAATAATATTTTAAATATTAAATAAAAATATATTACTAAGCTTCAGGTTGATTTTTTTTCAACTCATATTGTTGTACATACCATAGATCATATTTGGTGCACCTTGTGGTATGAGGAGATCATCGGTTCGCACTCTTAGGTTTGACACCAAATCAATTGCTGGGGAGTGAGACAGCAAACAAATTGTCTCAGTTACCATCACACATATCAGAATTAAGGACCAGCTATGTGGATCAATATCCTATACTCTGCCCCAACCACAAGAATAGGATGTCATGCCGACCAAGATGACCCTGTTCCTCATGACCGGACTCTGCCATATATCTCTGATCATAATGGAACATGACCACAATCTATCATACAGTATGAGTGACCAGATGAATAAGCTTTGTCCATTTTCATGGATCCAGGTTACATGGACACTATCATGGATCAATCTAACCCATAAAGTGCTGGTAGACATGCCCTGTTTGTGATGCCCAGATTAGTGCTGCAGTATCCAAGAGATGATGTTTCACTTTGTTATCAAACCTTTGCCACTCAAAGGGAGCCTGTACTTAGTGACAGCTTGGAAGTCACCATATCTAACTCAGGACATTCTGCAAGTTAGTGAGCCACTGTCCTCGACATTCTTCTCCATCTACTTCACAGGTAGCACAAGAGACATAGTGGCTTCAGTGCCATTATACAATGATGGTAAAACTTGCTTGCAAGTCACCTCATCATTATTAAATATTACTTTATGCATGAAGATGATGCCTTAAGGGCTTCAACTGAAAAAATTTTCCACCTAGTGTCACTGGAGTTCTCTCCTCCTACTTCCACTTGTCTAAGTTCAAGCATCAGTTGATTATTGGTTAAAAAGGAAGAATCTACTTTCAAATTACTTCCACAGTCTGCCAGAGTTACTGACATTCTTGTCTGCTTATATCATCAGTTAAATGGCCCAAGCATCAACTGACTTTTTTTCTCGCAAAGATGCCTTCTCACAAACTTTAGTCAGCAGCTATGGGGATTACAAATCCAGTGAAATGGAAGTCTTTTAATGAGACACAGCAGTTCATGAGTCAGCAACATCGTGTCCGTACAGTCTAATATCTATGGTGCTCTTTCAAGAGGTGGAACACAGTGTATCTTCTGCCATTCCATACAACAACTCTTTATCAATGCCATAACAACAGCTGTGAATTTACACCTGGAAGGAGATGCAGTGCTCTCTGCTTCCGCCTTTCTTAAAATCATCACGAGGCCAAATTATGCTGACAAGCTTTATTATCTAATCTCCTCTTTAATGGTCGTATTGATGAAATCCAAAAACAAGCCATCAAGGAGTCCAATTTCCCTTCCTCCCTGTCTCAGCTGCAGTGGAGGAATTTTCAAGGAAATCAACAAAAATGTCACATGGATAATCTTAGGACACAAGCCTCTCGGAAACAGTCCTGTCAAATCTACAACCATTGAAAATGCAATTCTCCCAAACAAAAGTGGACACAAGGTGGAGAGAGGGAGATTGTTTTTACCAGCATTTCTGTCATTGAGAGCCTCTCTATTTATCATCACCCTTATCACAGATCCCAGTAGGGTCAAGGCTCCATTTTTTTGCTGCTGAATGGGACATGATATGGCACAACAACCTATGGACTCATTGTCAGTTTCAGTGCACCTCCTCCTTTGTCCAGGGTTCTCTCAGCTACAACCATTGCACTTTTCACCCTGTCATTCAATTCATTTTCACCCTTTGGTTCAAGATGAAACACCATAACAGGTACTAAATGCCATCCAGGAGGAGACTGTGTAATCATTGCAGACTTGGAAGATGTGAATCTTCACATCCACATTCTCATGGCTTCCAGGAAGTTCCTGTGATTTGCCTACAAAGAAACTATTTACTAGTTCAGGGTACTCCCATTTGAACTTGGCATCAATCTCTTTTGTTTCACTCGATTGATGGACAGGTTAATGGCCCATGCCAAGCAACATCAACTACCAAGATTACATTCATCAAAACATCAGGTGAAGTATATCATGCATCAAGACATGATATCTGTTGATACTTTCCTTCTTAACCTTGGTTTTCTTCTTGACAAGGACAAATCCAACATCATACCATCTCAACATTTTGTTCATCTGGGAATGAAGTTCAATGCTCAGTAAACAGAGCACAGTCAAAACTCTCCTAATGGTCACCCGAGTTCAGCGGTCACATGGTCACAACAGCCACTCTGATTTCCCTTAGGCAAATTTCCGACATAAATGTCGTGTAATCACTGGTCACCTGTCTTCTTCAGTCAGTGGCCAGGTGTTTCTTTACCAAGCAGTGGTTTCACCACCCTGCCTTCTGCAGTCACTGGAGCATATCAGCAATGACAGCTCCAAGTGTGCAAATTAAACTTCTTTTGTTTTTGATGAGCAATCCATATATAAAGGTATATTATGTCAGTCAATGTTTAAACATTTCTTATTTCAATTGTACTTACCTTAATCCAGTAAAACCTGAAGGTGTCTGACAAAGCTAGATTCATCAAGCAGAGAGCACATGTTAATGCGGTAGTCACGCTATACAATAAAATCATCGTAGGTGCATGCTCTATTCTTGATGAATCTGACTTTTCTCTAAGTTTCTGCGACAGCAACAGGTTTCTGGTCATTGTTCTTGGAATAATATGTTGAAAATTATGTATTGTTTTGTACTGCTGGAAACAGTTTGTGACTTTCATTTAATATTTTCAGATTTTTTTTTACAACATTGGCAAGGGATTTATTGTTGATATCATGTGACCATTGGCCCTCTGAATTCTTTTACATGTAGGTTGTGAGCTTTGGGTAGTCATGTGCATAGAACTGCAAATGGCAAGTAACAGGTCAAATTTCATTAATGCTTTAGTTTTGTCTCATTTGTCAGCAAAGTGGTGACATAACGACTATAATACTTGCAATTTCTCAGAAAATAAATCATTTTCCTACTGGTTTCATGCAGGTATGACTTGATGTAACAGTTATGTTTGCTAGGCCCACTGGTAAATGGCTACCCTATGCCGCCACCACGTGATAGCGGTGAAATCCAACTTTTCGATAGGCAATTGACTCTGACTCTGCACCCCAACATAATGTCAAAGTATCAAAAATAGGGTGGGAAAGGTCAGAGGAAACTCAGACTAACAGTTTAGGTGCTAACAATAGCCCCAGGGAGCTTCTTTTCTTTATCTGGTCATCCAAGATTGCAAACAAAAGCCAAATGTCTTTTGATGTCGGTGAGTTTGAGCAACTGCATAATCCATCAATTGTTTCAAGTGTGAACACCTGTTTTCATGCCTAATTATACCAACTGCTCTAACAGAAAATCAGTCATGTGCTTCACAATTACATATATGCTGCCAATTAATAATTTTATTTAGGAGCAATTTCTATTAATAATGAGATAAAAGTGTTTACATGTGTGTTTGGATTGGGTGTGTGTGTGTGTGTGTGTGAGAGAGAGAGAGAGAGCAGGAGTTACATGAGTGAATGTACACAGTTGTAGTTTTCTTGATTTGATGGGGTGTATTTAAATTATCAGATTGGTTTTATAAGACATTGAATGACAGGATACTGTTAAATTCAGAGTACTGTTATTTCTCTACAGGAGAGAAGATAACACTTCTTGTCATTGGCAAGTTAAGAAAAAAACCAAGAGATTATACAGTATCCTTATGTGGAACTTATTTGATTAAATGTTATTTTATTTTTTGCTAAATAGCTAACTAAATACATATATCTTGATAGCATACTACTACTGACAATAATAATACATGTGAAGTAACAATAATGATGATACTACTAATAATAATGCTAATGCTATTTGCTTCATTGTATATAAATTTTTCATGAATGAAGTTTGGGAGCTATACCTGCCATGAGAGGTAACCTGTCTATAAAGGCCACTTTTGCCCTTTCCCATGCCTGGCTGCTTTAGACGGGTTTGACTGTATATCTCCCTCAGGAACTAGCATTAAAAATGGGTAGTATGATGGCTTCCTTGCTTAAATGGGACAATATACCTGCCCATGAATTCTTTCACCTGTTTGGTTTACTCAATATGGCAGCAGACTTCTTAGTCCTAGGTCACCTTTTTATGCACCCATTACAGATGATTGTTGTCCAATTATTGGCAGAGACTTTGTCTATTTGACCAATTCCTCACAGTCTGCACAAATATGAGGTTCAGTCTTGGAAGATGGGGCAGCCTCACTTGGCTCATGTTTGGGTATACCTCTGCTCAACTTGATCTAAGTGGACCTATAGCAATGGCACAACAGGTTTCCTTCCTGGATCATTTGACAGCTTCATAAGGTCGTGGCTTCATGACTTATGCTGTATTTTTTGGGAGGAAAAATTCTTCTCTTTTACAGCTGATTCCTGAAATATGAAATCCGTTCTCCAGTCAGGTTGTCTAGAAGCTTTCTCAGACACCTTAGGGTTCCAGAGATGGTCTCTCTGGGGTAAGGGGATTATCTCCCTCCATCTCTTACCTGTTCTCCTAAGGTATTATGTTCAGGTAATGTACTTGAAGAAGAAACCAATAATACTTACCCAATCATAATACACAAACAACCTTATGGCCTCCTCACAGTTAAATCCTTATAGAGTGTGCCATCCGCTCCAGTAGTAACTGAAGTATTCACAGAACTTGGCCCCAATCCCTGTATCAACAGGAGATCACTCTAACTACCACATAGGTGGGTAGATAACTTTGAGGTCAATAGCTGAAATGTTCAGTCCTCAGAGGACTCGATTTGTGAGGTAGTAGTAGTTCTCCTGAGGTATTATGATGAGGTATGTATTATTGAAGAAGTATTATTTGCTAGAAAAAGTTGTTTTCATATCCCTGCACCTCTACCCTCTCTGTTACTCGCAGACAAGGTGAAAGTCATTTGAAAATCTTGGCAAAGTTTTCATTGAATGTTTTCTATGCGGCCACAGGTCCACAATCCTGGGAAAACCTATGTCATATCTGAACTATAAAATGAGGGAACTCTGCTCTTTGATATATATGCAGCCCTACCTTCAATGTGACGCTCAGGCAAGGTCAAGGTAATTTGACAATCTTGGTTATGTTTACTGACTAAACTTTTTATGTATTGTCTTACATCTTGATGGGTTTTTGTTATCATAGTTGGACCCCAACCATTCCTCAGACTTGAAGGTCATTTGAAGTGCTTTTGTATCATCAGAAGTTCAGAAGCATGGTAGAAATAGCTATCATAATTGGAATGTTGAACCAGCATGCACTTCCTTTTCATACTGATGCACTGTAAAACTGAAACTATAATGGAAACCCTTATTATTAACTATACATTTTAGTATAGTTTATACTGTAGTTCAGATTTTAAGTGTTCTTTAAGTGTAATTTGATTACTTTATGTTGTCTGATAGTTTCTGCTCAAATATTCATTGATGTAATGATTTGTAGTGATGGGAATCAGTCAGAATTTCATAATTGAATATCAATTCCACTTAACCAACTGATAATCGATTATAATCGGTTACTAAGAGCAAATTTTAATTTTTGTTTGTTATCAGTTATTTCTTTGCTCAAGAGTTCAAAAAGTTAATAATGTACAGGAGCAATCTCTTAATTGCATGTATACTTAAAGTTTATGCTGATAAAAATATTACATTTTTTTCTATTGTGTTGTGTTATTTTTGTTCTACAACTTTGTTAAATGAAAGCAACGTTTTGTTGCTGATCAGTCTTATGTAACTGAAAAATAATCCCCCAAAATCCTTTCATTTATTTTTGATGTGTCTATAATTTAAAGTATAAAGGACATGGTTTTCTTGTTTGTCATTATTTACATATACTGCAAAGGATTTTACATTTAAACTGAAAGAAATCATTAAAATGTGTTTAAATTTATTAATGCAACAATTAAACAGCTTAATCATGTAGTCATGACTATATGTACTTAATTATGAAAGTTTTCACCTACGGAATATGGTAGGGTTTTATATTTGTAAGTTCTGAAGGGAATAAATAATTCAGATCAACTTTAGTAGATAGGTAGCCTTATTTAGCTTACCATTTACACAGGAGTTTTACTAACCTTTGTGTTCTACATGCAACTTAAAAGAAGTAGTCTCCCTTTACATACAATTGATTATGGAGTTTCACAATTGATTACCGTTTTGCTTTTCTCAACCAACTGATGATCGATTATAATCGATAATCGAACAGCACTAATGATTGGTAGATATAGTTCATCACTAGTTTTCAAAATTAAATTGCAAAGACTGCTGCAGACCCCCTGCAGGCATGGGGATGTAGAACAGGCCTGATGTGTTCTCATTCATGCTGTAAGATATGAAAATGGAGGGAGGAACCAGAGTACGTTCAGTTTGTAGCTTAGTGTTAGCATGTCAGATTTGCGGCTGAAAGAGTGAGGGTTGTGAATCCTATCAGCAGATCAGGCCAGGTCAGCACCCATGTTGTGTCCTTGGGCAAGGTACTTTAATCCAATCGCCTTGCTACTAAGAAATCTATTTTTGTTGCGGTACCCTAAGTACTAAAAAAGCCCAGTGACCAAGTTTACAGTGTGTTGTCTCACCAGCAACAAATGTCACAGAAGGTCATGATTTCTGTCTGTGCTGAAGCAGCAGTGTCACATACAAGACAGCAAATCTATATATTATATTTAATTAGCAGCATGTGGAAAAAGACTGTTGGTCATGCTTTGACAAAGGAATATAGTGAGGATTCAGTGCAGATGTGAGAGCAAGGATTTGTACATGTGTCAGGTATTTTAAATAGATTATTCTGCAGTTTTGTTCTCTAAAAATGTCACACAGTTCTTGGGAGGGGTTCAGCTACTATATAACTTTGAAGGGAGTATCCACCTAACAATTAAAAAAATGGTACAGAATGTCTGCAGATGTAACTGGTGGAGCATATCAACATAGGCTTACAGTTCCTCAGTGAAAGTTTAATGACAGCAACAGTTGGTCAATATGTGTTGTGCAAAACTCAATTCACTAGAGATTACATGCTAAATTAAATAACGAATAATGAATAATTTTTTCTTTCAGGCACTAGACTACTTTATCAAGGCAGAGGAAGGTAGGTTCTGCTTTCTTCTTCTATACTAGAAAATTTAATACATGTTGCAGAAGCAACAGTGGCTTAATAGGTAGTGTACTGGACATGCAACCAGATAGGTGAAGGTTGGAATACTGCCAAGACCAGGTTGGGTTGACTGTAACAGTGCAATTCTGGGCAAGACATTTTTCTTCAAATACCTTAGCACAATGTAACCTTTAATGTATTGATGTTCCAATAAAACCCCAATCACTCAGTACGCACCCATATGTATAACACAGATATCATGCAAGCTTGACACCTCGGCAGTCAGATATATATATATCTTGGGCCTGGCATATGACATATTTAAGTCAGTGTTAAGTTCCGATCTATTATTGGTTGAAATACAACACATGAGATTTGTCACATCATATTTACACCCTAACACCTCCCCCAGTTTGTCTCTTTAGAATGTTGAATATTACCCATAGGGTCACATCATATTACCTGCATTTGCATATTATGTTAAATGTCAGATGACCAGCATGATACTCTGCAGTGATCAGGATGTTTTGATTACACAGCTTGTTCCACAACAAAATATGCAGTGTCCTTGTATTTATTCAAAAAAGATGTCACCACTTGAAATAAGATAGATACTTATTGCTTTGAAAAGCTACTTCAAGATCATTTGTCCTCAGTTCTCTTCTTTTGTAGCAGCAATGACAAGTAATTTTACCCAGTATCCTACAGGGCATACCTGCTGACCTTTCACTCTGTAGTCCCAGCTGTTTACAGAGACATTGTGACCCAT
>JAECUM010025788.1:0-45103 GCA_016617855.1 Megalonaias nervosa | reverse complement strand
ACTGAGATTACCTTACCCTCTCATAAATTAGCATTGAACTAATATGAACTGAGATTACCTTACCCTCTCATAAATTAGCATTGAACTAATATGAACTGAGATTACCTTACCCTCTCATAAATTAGCATTGAACTAATATGAACTGAGATTACCTTACCCTCTCATAAATTAGCATTGAACTAATATGAACTGAGATTACCTTACCCTCTCATAAATTAGCATTGAACTAATATGAACTGAGATTACCTTACCCTCTCATAAATTAGCATTGAACTAATATGAACTGAGATTACCTTACCCTCTCATAAATTAGCATTGAACTAATATGAACTGAGATTACCTTACCCTCTCATAAATTAGCATTGAACTTATATGAACTGAGATTACCTTACCCTCTCATAAATTAGCATTGAGCTAATATGAACTGAGATTACCTTACCCTCTCATAAATTAGCATTATGGGTAGGGTGCAGATCAAACTACTCTCCAACTAATTTCTGGGAAAGTTTTAACGCTTCAGTTGGTATCGTTAGTGACAATTATTACTATTATGAGGACTAAAACACTTATTTACTAGTGCCGTCTACTTTTGCAAATTTAGTTAATTTAATATCATGATATAGTCAACGAAATGTAATCCTACATGAGTTACATCTACTACCAAAACCTTGGTTAATCCAATCTTTGTAAGTAGTGGTACAAATATAACTTACACAGACATCCTAAAAATTGATAGAGAATTTGTGATCATGATACTCCAAATGTTGCAGTCAGCATTAACATGCATCTCCAAGTGGCCTACATGTGCCGTGTTTGAATTTACAACAAAACTGATTTAACAAATTGAACTCGCTTATAACAGGAACTCACTGCGCAGATCTATTGCTAAAACGAAGGCGATATTGATGTGGTAACTGATATTTTCACAACCAAACTATTAGAATTCTCAGATTTGGTATTCCTTGTAAAACTGTAAAAATTCGCTCAACCGATAAACCGTGGTATGACTGCCAATTAAGAAAAATGATAAGGAAAATGGATAGAGCACACCGATTTGTCAATAATCCTGATAGGCCAATCGACTAGAACATATTCAAGCAAATCAGGAATAAAGTAAACAACATGAAAAGTGTGCCAAAAAGCAATATGTGAATAATACTGATGTGCATCTTTCAGATCTGGAAAAATGTTCCTAAGACATTTTGAAAGATTACAAAATCCTTTTCAATGATTTAAATCCTTTAAATTCTCTTCTACCACCTATAGGTACAAGAAATAATGCTTCAGTTTGCATCTATGATAAAAAAATCTAACTTATTAAATTATCATTTTACGCCAGTTTCAAATATTGATGATAGTAATGTTTATCTCCCTACTTTTCAGAAAAGATTCTTTCATACCCTAAACGAAATTGCTATTACTGAAAAAGAAATTGAAGATACTATAAATTTCATTTATCAATAAAGCCAATAGGCCTGATGGAGTAAGTCATAAAATGCTTAAAGGCGTCAGTGAAACAATAGCGGCACAACTAGCAATGCCTTTTAATCAATCATTGAAGGAAAAAAAAATTTTCAGATAAATGGAAACTTGCGCACATTCTTCCCATTCCTACAAAAGGTGATCCACACGCGATTGCCAAGCATAGACCAATCTCTCTACTTGAAAGATGCATGTTGTTACAAGTATATAATTACTTTTATACAAATCGTCTTTTTATAAGTATCAATCAGGATTCCTTCCTGGTCACTCCGCTATTTTTAAACTTATTGAAATGTGTCATACTATTTGCTGCGCATTAGAACAATCTCAAAATTCTTGTTTTGTATTTCCTGATCTATCAAAAGCTTTCGTTCGGGTTTGGCACAGAGGCTTTAAATTGAAGGAATACGGTGTTTCAGGTAACGTGATAAAATGGTTTGAAAATCATTTATGTAATAGAAAGCAAACGGTAGTTTTGCGTGACACTTATTCACGTGAAACGATTATAAATGCTGGTGTGCCGCAAGGACCCATGCTTGGGCCACTCTTGTTTTAAATCTATGTAAACGATATTGCCGATGGTATGAGCTCTCTCACTGGTCTTTTTGCAGATGACTCATCTTTGCATTATTCATCCCCTTATTGTGTTGAAATAGAGCTTGTGATGAATAGTGATCTAACAGAACTGCATAAATGATGCAAGAAATGGCTCTTAAAGTTTAATTCAGAAAAAAAAAAAAAAACAAAACAAAAAACAGTGGCTATGTTTTACAAACAAAAACGTAACAAATAATCCTGAACTTGTTTTTTATAATATCGAATTTAAATATGTGAATTCTAGTCCCCATCTAGGATTATTGCTTTCAGCAAATACCAAATGGACTTGTCACACTGATAGTATTTTAAAAAACAGCATCATCTCGAATAGCTAATCTACGAAAACTAACATACGAACTAAGAAGGCAAATTTTATCAGAACTATATAACTTATATCAGGTCTATCTTTGAATACGCCAACTTAGTCTGGGACGGATGCTCGTTGATTGAGTCAGAAAGAAAAATTGGAAAAACTTCAGCTCAAAGCGGCAATAATAGTTACAGGATTTCCAACATACATTAGTAGGCAATCTCTCTGTTTTGAAACAGGGTGGGAAAATTTGCTGTCTAGAAGAAAACAAGGAAATAAAATAGGAATGGTCTATTATAAAACAAGCGCAATTCATTCCATTGTGGCATATTCAAGAATAACGTGCGTAAGGACGTCATTTTCTGGTAAATTACTATTTATCACATGACAGTGAATGAAGATGCAGTGGTTGCTACAAGCAAACATTTAACAACCAGACAACAACAACAACAACGCGAATAGTTAACGACCATACAACAACAACAAAAAGCGAATAGTTAACGACCATGCAACAACAACAACGCAAATAGTTAACGACCATCAACAACAACAAAGGGAATAATTAACGATCAGACAACAACAAAACATGGAATGATATATAAAGAAAAAGGACACTTTCTCCCACAGTGGCACATATTAAATAAAAAAAAGTCAGATAATGCCATTTTCTGGAATAAAGAATAATTATTTGTCCTGCGAAAATCAACAATCTGGCTAATTAAATTCATTTATTATGAAAAACAATCACTCGATTGGCAAAACTGTCCAGAGAACATCAGCATTTTAAGATTATTTTGCAGGGATCTATTATGATGAGAAAGTTGTTATCATAATCTTCTTCTCATTTCTTGCTATGAGAAGGAATTACTCATGACTTAAGAAATGTCTTTGTCCATGGTTAGAGAGAGAGAAGGTTCAGGCTCTCTTAAGAATGTGTCACGCATAACGGTGTAGATACGGCTACATCTGGGGAATATGGCGATGCAAGAGAGGTAGCGGGATCGACTGTAAGAAAAGACGGACGGAGTCTTCTGATTCTTTTGACGGAACGAACTTTATTTAAATAATTAATATATATAGGTATATAATACTACATTCTAGAAATACACCTTATAAAGCCTTTACACTTAAAATACACGAAACACATATAAAATTTTCCTTCGAGCTTACCAACTTTATACATTTGTATAGTTTTAGAACATAATACAGATACTTAAATCTCGACAAAATTCATGATAGCCAAAGAGTATAAAATTAAATAGTTGCGATTAATGCAACAATCATTTTGAAGAAATGTATTTTACTAAATTTAAAATACTAATTTGGAATAGATTACTAAACATTATTCTTTATTACTTAAAGAATATTGTATTTCCAAATTAAATCTAAACATGAAGTTGGTAGCGAATTCGTCTTACCTAATAATTATCATAAATACAAATGAATGCAAATTCTTTAAAACAATTGAACATTCCATTGCATTGTACTATAAGATAAAAAGAACTCACGAGAATGTTGCAAAGGTATGAACTTTACCGTAAAAAATCTTTAACACTAAAAAGTCTCTATTCTTTAAAGACAAACACAAACGATTCTTACTGTAAGAAAAGACGGACGGAGTCTTCTGATTATTTGACAGAACAAACTGATTCTACGCAAGCCCGCTCTCTATTTATACAATTCTGAACGTATGACATGGCCAAATATAGAGATAGTCTTAGGCTTGTGTCCGTTCGTCTGGAATCAGAACGAGGCTCCCGTCTATTCCTACTGATACTGTGTGTTACTTACGTCACCAGACAGACGATTTTGCCTCATCAGCTTATTTATTTCGAGAAACGATGAGTCTTGTAGCTTACTCAGTGAAAGAAACATTTTAGGAATCTTTTCTATCAATACTGGCACAACTTACGAGTGCACATTTTGCTGGCTTGTTATATAAGAGAAATATTTATAGTGGGGGAGGGAAGATTTGCACTTGCTTGTAAGGGCGCAATCTTTATCAAAATAGTATATAATTGTAATACAAAAATAAATAATATTACTTCTCAATATATTTTTAGTGTAAATTACTTTCAATATAATTTAATGAAAAATTACTTTTAATACAATTTAGAGAAAATTTCAATCTTATTACTTTTATTCAAAAATTCTGTCTTGATAGATCCAATAAGGAAATGAAATTTAGAATTTGTTCTGTCATAACTTACACATATTTAAAGGCTAATAATCCGTAATTCCTGTATATAGTTATTTTTAAACCATTTTCCTCCATTTATCTCCCTTGAGGCAAACTAATTCCACAGCATTTACTTATACTGAAACCCAGTGTGTAATCTAAGTACAATCAATGATTACATAACAGATTTTGTCTTAACCTATTTTAAATCCATCGTGTCATGAAAGATTACCAAAAGCCAAATATGTTTATGCAATAGAATTCATGACAGCGTCTTGGTCTAAAAGTCAGAATGGAAATAAAATATATTTATGACATTGAATGCATGACAGTGTCTCAGTCTAAAAGTCAGCATGGAAATAAAATATGTTTATGACATTGAATGCATGACAGTGTCTCAGTCTAAAAGTCAGCATGGAAATAAAATATGTCTATGACATTGAATGCATAACAGTGTCTCAGTCTAAAAGTCAGCATGGAAATAAAATATGTTTATGACATTGAATGCATGACAGTGTCTCAGTCTAAAAGTCAGCATGGAAATAAAATATGTTTATGACATTGAATGCATGACAGTGTCTCAGTCTAAAAGTCAGCATGGAAATAAAATATGTTTATGACATTGAATGCATAACAGTGTCTCAGTCTAAAAGTCAGCATGGAAATAAAATATGTTTATGACACTGAATGCATAACAGTGTCTCAGTCTAAAAGTCAGCATGGAAATAAAATATGTTTATGACATTGAATGCATAACAGTGTCTCAGTCTAAACGTCAGCACGGAAATAAAATATGTTTATGACATTGAATGCATAACAGAGGTATCATAAATGACTACCTGTCAGTGTAGACATCATTACACAAGAGTCCGCATTAATGTGGTGTTAATCGGGTTTTGACTAAAAACAAAATTACTGACAGTAATATTGTTAATAGCGGCCTTCATCCCTTATTTTATCTTATTAAACAGTATATTAGAGTCGATATGGACTTGTACACCCTTTATCCCCTATTTGATCTTAAACAGTACATCAGAGTCGATATGGATTTGTACACCCTTTATCCCCTATTTCATCTTAAACAGTACATCTGAGTCAAAATGGATTTTGAAATATCTGTAATGAGAATAGAAGCCTTGATAATATTTTATCTGATAGGAATCTTGAAACAAAGAGATTAATTATCAGTCAAAACAAAACAATTGAACCCATGTCAGTGCAGCATGATATATGGATCACAACGTTTGCATTTGTGATCGTGACACTTATCAATATGCATCCACTCACCATGTTTCACGATTCCAATTGTAGCAGAATTTACACAGGACACAAAAGATGACATGTAGTTATAAACTAACCCACAATCTTAATTTAAAATGTGAAATGTAGGTCACAGTGTCCTTTTGTTGTAAGGATGTAGTACTAATATAAATGCAAACACTCCTCTAGTTTAATAATTCTGATATGAACAGAGCATGAGAAATAAACTTAAAACATACAGCGTACAAAAATTCAGTGATGTTTGAAATGTGATCCCAGTAACCTACTTTTTGAGAGGAGGGTGTAGTGCTTGTCAATATGCAACCTCTCACAAAAATATCAGGATTCTAGGTATGAATTTACAGGGTGTAGTACTTGTACAGTGCACTCTCTTTCTCAAAAAAACTGGGAACTCGAAGTATAAATTTAAAGGGTGTAAGTACTTGTCAAGGAGCATTCTTTCATCAAATGTCAGGATTCCAGGTTTAAAATTACAGGGTGTATTACTTGTACAGTGCAACCTCTCATAACATTTTATGATTCCAGGTACAACTATTACGCATTGTGCAAAATATTGGAACTAAATATAAAAAGTTTAACAATAATGTTCAACTAACCTACATGTATATACAAAATCAGCCCCATTAGCCCACTCGCCAAAAATTGGGAGTATTGAAACCCACCCCAAAGTGTTGTCTACATTCTAGGTAAAAGAATGGTTAAGATTCAGTAAGGATGTTCATATGCATATTATTCATATGCATCGATGTTGCCACTGATGCCAACACGGGGTGGGGGGTGGGGGTGTTAAAAAATGTACTTGGACCCATTACAGTGTATAGCATCACTAGGAAATTATATTTGGATAGAAGGGGTAATACAGTAAAGTACCGGGGCCCATTACAGGGGATTGCAACGCTAGGAAGCTGTAGTAGTGGGCTAAAGGAGGTAATACAATAAAGTACAGGGGTCCATTACATGGTATAGCAGAGATAGGAAGTTGTATTGGGATACAAGGGATAGTACAGTAAAGTGGTGGGGCCCATTATGGGGTATAACAGAGGTAGGAAGCTGTAGTGGGATAAAGGAGGTAATACAATAAAGTATTGAGGCCCATTGCAGGGAATAGCAGGGCTAGGCATCTGTATTGTTATGTAGATTGTTAGCTATGAATGAACACTGATTAAATACTGCTACAAAAAATCATAATCACGTGTCTCCAAATATGATTTATTCCGTCAAGAAAATTAAATTCAATACTAGCTTTAACAATGAAATGTGTTAATATGCATTCCAAAAATGAAAGAACTACAAGAAATATTTCACTCTATGAGGTCAATAATGCACATAACAATACATTTCCAACAGAAATCAATCACAATTCATTAGCAAACAAGGACAGGACTCCTGCCAGATATGTTTTAATTGTGGAGCTGAATTCACCTATGCAACTAGATGACACAGGTCTACCATTAGATTTCAAAATAGTTATGATTCTCAATTTCAGAAGGGTTGCTCATGAATTACGTCTGAATCAGGAACCAAATGATAGGTTGTACACACTTGCGATTTTGCTGAATACACAAGTTAATTCTGTATTGGGCACGTGCTTTATTAGATTTCTGATTAATTTCTTACGGCGTAGTTAATGAATTTTGGACAGAAGATTAATATTAATCATAAAGGACAGAAATATTAATATAACATGACTTCAAAGATGCTAAATATATGAAAACTGCCACTAGTTGTATTATGTTTTAGTTCATATCACATAAAGGATAGTTGACAAAATTCTCTACATATCACACGTGTTCTTGTAGTATCTCTGAATTTCTGTCCAGTCAAGAAAAGTAAATCAGATCGATTTACTGAACAAATATTGTTATCCCCTGCAAAAAGCCAATTATAAAATAAGCAAACACTTGTTTTCTACCAGGTAAAATGGCAAAAATGAATCTACTGACAACCAAATGGACCATGAGTACAAACTGGACCATGAATATCAAATTGACCCTGACTAAGAAATTGACCATGATGATCATGTTGACCATGGCTGCCAAATGGACCATAACTATCAAACTGACCAAGAGTACGAAGTGGACTGTGACGTAGAAATTTACCATGATGATCAAATTGACCATGACTACCAAATGGACCATGACTATGTAATTGACCATGAGTACAAATGGACCATGACTATCATAAAGATCAGACAACACTCTTTGCCTACCAATGTTTAAACTTCCAACCCAACGTAAATACTTTAAAAATCTGCAACAGGGTCAAATTGATTCCAACCCAAGGTAAATACTGTATAAATCTGCAACAGGGTCATACTGATTCCAACCCCAAGTAATTACTTTAGAAATCTGCAACAGGGTCACTTTTTCTGATACGTATTACAAAAGACAGACCAAAACCTAAAGTGATTCCTATCTTCACATCTTTAGATGTCACCATGAACAATGTTAAGAAATCATATTACTGGGGTATGCTTGGGTGAAGTTTAAGCTATACATTCCATGTGAGAATGCAAAAGTAATAATAATGACAAAGATCACACATGTACAATTTTCCACAATCACTGAACAACTATTTCAACTTCAACTGTACAAGCATACAAACAAAATATATACATTTGAACATACAATAAAAAACACAAAAAGAGAGAGAAAAAAAAAAAAAAATAAGAGCCACTGTGTAATAAAAAAAATATTTGCAAGTTTGGTACTTATTGGTAAACAGTAAAATCACTCTTGCAAACTTTATTCAAGCATAGTTCCATATTTCACAAATGATCCCATTTTAAATTATACTAGCAATCCTTTGGAAATGCCGTCGACATAGATACTTGAACATGAAACTTGATATGGACACAAAATTACCAGCATAAAATTGGACTCCATTTGTTTCAGTCGATTTGATTCAGTTGACTTAGGATACAACTCAAATGGATTCTATGTAGGATATGTGTATTATATGGACGCCAGTTGTATCAGTTCATTGGACTGTGTGTAGGATATATGTATTACATGTACTCCAGTTGTATCAGTTCAAAATAATTCAATGTACTGTGTATAGTATATGTGTATTACATGAATAAAAAATTCGACATTATGATACACGTGCATTAATCAAGTGTAAGCCATCTACAAAGTCTGGATAAGATGTATCATGTTCAACAGATGTTATTGTACAGAAAATTATTTTCAATCAGTTACAGACACCCTGAACTTTGAACTTTTTAATCCAAAACTCAATATTGGCTTCCCATGCACTAAATGCAAGCCTTCCACAACATGTTGTAACAATAGATGATGGAAAACTCAAGACACTGTGCAGAAACCATTTATTTTCTTTCAGAGTGACCTTTAAGAGTTCAATGTTGGTTTTTCTGAGTTTATCGTGGTATAAACTGCCAGGTGCCGAATCCAACAGCAAATAACGCCCGTAAGCTGTGTAAGTCGGCAACTGACAGTTTATACCACGATAAACTCTGACAAAACAACGTTAAACTCTTATAATTGCAATCCTTTATAATTTTATTAATTTTTTTCTGTTATTTTGGTTTTTTAAGATATTTCCTATCAGTTTTAGAGCCTGTTTAAGCGTATGAATTCTTGTTGAGGCGTCTGCTACGTAGCTATATACAGAGCAGGAGATTTTCCACCTGCAACGTAATAGCTACGTCAATATCAAACAAAAAATTCTACCAATGGTAGGCAATCTAAAGTATTAAACATTCCACGGCATGGTCTTAAGCTTTTATCTAAATTGGCATATGTGATCTGAGTAGAAGTTCAATATTCAAAGCAAATGATGTGGGGTTTTTTGGGTTTTTTTTTTTTTTGACATACGAATGACTCTTGGATTTGATGCTAACATGAGTTCGTTGTGACTTGGCCGAATCATTATTGCCGAGACAGTTGAGTAACCAGTTTTCGAGTTTTTTTAATCTATTTTCGTGTTGATTAACAGTTTAGACTACCTACAGTGGCTATTTACAGATGAAATTAAAACTATCGGTAAATGATTATAGTGATGGGAGTTCAATAGTCACACAGTGCAAGACATCGACTGTGACAGTTACGATGTTGGGTGTAGCGGATCTATCCCCCCTCCCCGCCCCCACATCGTAACTATCGAAGTCGGCTTCTTACATTGTAGGACTGCGAATCAGATTGTTACAATGTTAGTCTTTGAAACCCCCCTCCCAGTCCCTATATCCATTTGTCTGTAGTTTTAAATTCATTTATAAGAAGCTGCAGTGAAACTGCTGTAGCCCCAATGTTCTTGGCAGATTCTGAGTTTCCCAGCTTTTCTTTTTCAAATCTTGTCAAAGAAAGAATTATTTATATTCCGAAAAAAAAAACAGCGAAGATATGTTATTTGATTCTGTCAAATCAATTTATTTAATTTCTAAATAAAATGTAAACCCAACGTTTTTATTTCGTTTTAAAAGCATGTAGTTTGGATGCCTTTCAGTTCAGTGTTTGTAACAGTTACTTTGTACGTGACTCTATTTATAAAAGTTAGTACAATGTAGTTCTCCGTACAGATTCTACAGAAATAAACACAGTTGGGGTTGATCACATGATTATATTCCGACCAATGGTAATCTTTCCTTCATTTATTAACTGATGCAGCTGCAATTGTATTGATGTTTGACCTTCCAAGGCAAATTCCTCCTAACTTGAAGTGGAAGAAGTCCACAAAATTAGGTAACAGCAACAGGTGGAGAACTCCTGTTATTGTGCAGAAGCCACTTTTCTTTTAGTGACAGTGATCTGACCTTTGGACCTTGAAGTCAGAGGGATTCTTAATTACCTTAACGTGAAAGGTATCTATCAGTGACCCGACCTTTGGACCTTGAAATCAATGGGATTCTTTCTTACCCTACTTGTTAGCTATTTATCAGTGACCTGACCTTTGGACCTTGAAATCAATAGAATACTTTCTTTCCTTACGTGTAAGCTATTTATCAGTGACCTGACCTTTGGACCTGACCGCTCCGGTGGCCTAGTGGTTAGAGCGTCCGCCTCGGATGCGGTAGGTCTTGGGTTCGATCCCCGGTCGAGTCATACCAAAGACTTACAAAAATGGTACTAACAGCTGCCTCGCTTGGCGCTCAGCATTAAGAGGTTAGTGTTAAGGACTGGTCGGCCTGGTGTCAGGATAATGTAACTGGGTGGGACATCATGCTACATGTCTGCGGCATGATGCCCCAGTGCTAGACATCACTATAAACTGCCACACTGCAGACATCGTAGCGAAATGACTGAAAAATTGTTAAAGCTACGTTAAAAATCATAATCACATCACATCACATCACATCACCTTTGGACCTTGAAATCAATAGGATTCTTTCTTTCTTTACGTGTAAGCTATTTATCAGTGACCTGACCTTTGGACCTTGAAATCAATAGAATTCTTTCTTACCATACAAAGCTATGCATAAAGTTTATAACGTACACATATAAGGAAAGTACATGACTATATGAATTGTGTGAATAGACTTATTTACTTTGAAGATGTTGTGTAAAAGTAAGGTCACGCCGACTGGGCTTGTATCACGCAGCTGCGATATTTGAAAATGTGTGTCCTTAGTTGCAATTTTGTGTATATTTGATATTTTCACTCCTTTCAGCGACCCAAATACGATGCATTTCTTGCAGATGGTTACCACGTGAGTAATCTATAAGCCATGCTTGAGGGATATTTTACATTCAGCGGTTTTGCAGAAGATAGTTTTGGACAGAATGATGGTCTGACGGACCAACACTGGGTATCGTAATATTTCCTACGAACTGGAGATAACAGTGTTCTCAAGCAGATTTAAAAGCAGAAGCTGAACAACTGGTAAAATGAAAAGTGAAACAAAGAGCCTTTGTAACTTTAATATTTATCATTCTCACTCATCCAGATGTAGATTTCATGAATGAATACTTTAACTGGGAAACCTACGGTCACGTGGTTCTAGGGAAAGTAGTTTAACACACACACACACACACACACACACGAGCTTGCCTTAAGCGTGTCGTGGATTAATACTGGTGTCTCTTGGAGAGAGAGGGAGAGAGAGAGGCACTGAGTGCTATCGATGCATATAGATTTTTGTTGAGACCTCTTTCTCTTTAAAATAATTTCCTTGGCGACATTTATTTTCCATGTCACTGACATCGGGGAAATGCTAAATGATCATATTATTCTGTAATTGCAAGCATTTACTGCAGCATAAAACAATATATTCATTGAGGTCTTCTAGCTTCCACGCATCCAAGCATTATTATTATCGCAGCAAGTTCATTCTCATATCAACACTATAAGTCTACGATCTGTACCTTTTTCTCCATACCTTATTCTGGTAAATGTTCGATGCAAATTTATAGGTGTTAATTCGCATGCTCCTTTTTATTTTGGTTTTGTTAAATTCATAATAAATTCTCATCCGCTTTGTCCTGAAGTATTTTGTTTTCCAGTAACATTCATGAGCAATATCATACTTGTATCGGCACACACACACACACACACACACACGCTCGCAAGCACGCACGCACGCACACACACGTGCTTGCGAATATCCTTCAATGAAAAGATTTTACACTATGATTTAACCTCGGGCCTATAATCTGATTTTGAAGCTAATCAGAAACGTTACAAATTACTGGTACTCAAGATCAAATTTTAAACTGTACTAAAAATAACTATTCACATTAAAATTTGTTACGTATATGTAATTTAAATACGTGTGTGTTTGTTTTAAATTCTCTTTTATTTTAGTTTTATATCATTGCATGTTATTGTAACGATAATTTTATTCACTGGATTTGACGTTTTTCCGGAAAATTCAGTTGAGTTCGTTTTGACCTGATAAACAGTCAGTAGTTTGAAACTTTGTATCTTTTGTTGACATAGATACAGAGCCAGTTTCAGCTTTGTAGTAAACAACTCTTTTTTTACTTTTTTTATTATTGAATCTTATAGTAAGATTTGTTCAGTAGAATCGAATTCGTCCATGGCGGACGTGATAGCCGGCGTGTGGTGTTACTACTTCGCTTGAAAAGGAAGTGATCACGTGACCCTATCAGGTGATCCGTTCTGCGTTGTAGTTAGGCTTAAAACACGTTATTATAGTGATTTTGGCCAGTCTTGCTTTTAACCTTTGGACCTCAAAGGTATTGTTGTTGTTGCTAGTTTGGTTTGAATTTTTTCTATTTTTGGAATTAATAATTTATTTACCCTGGAAAATACTGGCGCTCATCAGAATTCTTGGACAAAGACATTTATTGGAAATTATTCGGAATTCCAAACTAGAATATTATTCTTGGTTATCCTACAAGGAACTGTTGACACGACAACACAAAGCAGGTTATAGAAGACGTCATCGCCTTCCATCTTGAAACTTCATTGGAATTCGAACTTTGATTCACTTAGAACTTTTTATTGATAGGACTTATATTTATTAATATTAGGATTAATTTTGGATTAGTTTCATAAACTGTAAGTCCTTTTTCATATTTTTACCTTGTTTTCTAGGGAAATAAATTATTTTGTTAAGTTTTAGAAAGCTTGTTGGCTTCACTCTTTTCTTTTTTACTTTTGTACGAGCCTAGACGCGTAAGAAATTTAATAGCACAGAGAGAATCGGTTTAGCAGACTCCAGAAATTCTCGTGTATGAGTGTTATATACGTGGTATTGACAGACTCTGATCAACAGATTTTATAGAACCCTAGTTTAATTGTTTCTAGTCAGACTTTTTTTTTATTATGGAGCTAGTTTATTCAACTGTTTCACCCATTCAAAGGTATTTTAGCACAGGAAATCATTTAAAGTGAGGGTCGCCTTGTTCGCTTAAACTGAGGAGCCGCTGTGTTCAGTGGGTAGTGTGCAAGAAGTGCATTCAGAAGGGTGTGAGTTCGAATCCTGCCTTGACCAGGCCGTGTCTGCTGTCGTAGTATGTCTCTGGGCTGGGCGAGGCATTTTACTCCAGTGTGTCCCTGGGCTAGGCAAGGCACTTTAATGCAGTGTGTCCCTGTCCTGAGCAAGACACTGTAATACAGTGTGTCCCTTGTCTGGGCAAGGCACTTTAATACAGTGTTTCCCTGTCCTGGGCAAGACACTTTAATACGGTGTTTCCCTGGTCTGGGCAAGGCACTTTAATACAGTGTTTCCCTGGTCTGGGCAAGACACTTTAATGCAGTGTGCCCCTTGTCTGGGCAAGGCACTTTAATAGTGTTTCCCTGTCCTGGGCAAGACACTTTAATACAGTGTTTCCCTGTCCTGGGCAAGACACTTTAATACAGTGTTTCCCTGGTCTGGGCAAGACACTTTAATGCAGTGTGTCCCTTGTCTGGGCAAGGCACTTTAATACAGTGTTTCCCTGTCCTGGGCAAGACACTTTAATACAGTGTTTTCCTATCATGGGCAAGACACTTTAATACAGTGTTTCCCTGGTCTGGGCAAGGCACTTTAATATAGTGTTTCCCTGTCCTGGGCAAGACACTTTAATACAGTGTTTCCCTGGTCTAGGCAAGGCACTTTAATACAGTGTTTCCCTGGTCTGGGCAAGGCACTTTAATACAGTGTTTCCCTGGTCTGGGCAAGACACTTTAATGCAGTGTGTCCCTTGTCTGGGCAAGGCACTTTAATAGTGTTTCCCTGTCCTGGGCAAGACACTTTAATACAGTGTTTCCCTGCCCTGGGCAAGACACTTTAATACAGTGTTTCCCTGGTCTGGGCAAGACACTTTAATGCAGTGTGTCTCTTGTCTGGGCAAGGCACTTTAATACAGTGTTTCCCTGTCCTGGGCAAGACACTTTAATACAGTGTTTCCATGGTCTGGGCAAGGCGCTTTAATCCAGTGTGTTCCTGGTCTGGGCAAGGCACTTTAATACAGTGTTTCCCTGGTCTGGGCAAGGCACTTTAATCCAGTGTGTTCCTGGTCTGGGCAAGGCACTTTAAGACAGTGTGCCCCTGGTCTGGGCAATGCACTTTAATCCTAGTAAGTCCCTGGTCTAGGCAAGGCACTTTACTCTAGTTTTACTGGCATATATTAATCTTTCGTATGTTCATATACGTTTAAAACATCAATCAACGAAACAAAACATTAAAAGGTAATCTGAAGTAATTCTTCAGTCTTGCTTCATTAATTAGATAACGATCTCAGATTTCTAATGATGTACGTTGTAAATTACATTTCTCGAAACATGCATATTCATACTGGGGTTATCCTGCATATAAAGTCGTTTCTAGAGATCAAATGCATAAAAAGTTTCAGAAGAATTGTCAGGAAATTAATTTGGGACTTGAGGCTGACTCTTTAAAAAATAATATATGTCTACATTGATTTGTACCAATTACTGATAGTGTCAGTATTAATCAACCATATGCTTATACAAGTTCCAAGCAATACAGCATGGCCAGAAGACCTTAGTTACATCAAAGCGAAAGCTTGCAAACCTTGCAGGAATATTTTAAGGAAACGAAACGCGTCTGTACTCAAACTTGTATGCAGTTATCACTGATATTAAAATTTAGTTTCGTACTTGAAAGGCTGTAAAATCCGCAGGACTTTTGAAATTCAGTGACTTAAAACATCTAAAACATCTTTAACCTGTGTGTGTGTGTGTGTGTGTGTGTGTGTGTGTGTGTGTGTGTGTGTGTAAGACCGAGTATACTAACATTAAACAAAAGACTATTATGCTTGGAGTTTTGCAAACAATAATGCTTTTTAATGCTTTCGCGTTGTTGGTGGGTAAGCTATAGAAGTGCTGTTGATAGACCTAATAACAAACTACACAATGTAATGCAAGAGAAACAAATCTAGCAGACTGTATTGGTGACAATCCAGGATAACAAGCACCTCCCTAGCATCAATCACTGCCGTTTCAGTTTACGATACGATATTACCTTGTTAGACATCATTGCAATACGAAAATAAGTTTAGAAAACATGTATCAAAATGAATAGTTAAGTGATATATATATATATATATATATATATATATATATATATATATATATATATATATATATATATATACTCTTCTCTTTATATATATATATATATTGTTACGAATATGTAACTTAATTACTTGCGTGTTAATTTTAAATTCTTTTTATTTTTATTTTTGTATTATTACGTTTCATTGTAGTGATTATTTTCACGGGATCTGATACTTTTGAAAGAGATTTTATGTTTATATAAAACGTAGTATGACTCGCATAACACGATTTTATCCTGCCATGGTTTGTCGATTTAGTAAACACTACGCGAAAACGATTGGTTATTGCCAAGGTCATTTTCTGGCCTACGTGTTATTCCATTGTTTGCTGCGCTGTTCGATGATGAAATATCCACGCGTTCCATCGTGCGCGCCTGAAATGACGTCTTAGTTCAGTTTAAAAATATTCAGATCCCCGTGAAATATTCAGTCATACAATATATCTTCAAGAAAAAGGATATATTTATATTAGGTGCCGTAAAGAGTTGTATTTTTACATCTTTGGAGCTCGAGATGTTTTATCATAGATGACAGCTTGTTCAGAAGTTCATCTATATTTTAGAATATAATAATTTATTCCCTGGAGAACTATACAAGTGGCAAAGACATTCGATGGAAATTTATTCTAAATTGAAACATTAGAAGTTGTGGTTCAACGTGAAACTTTTGACATTCATATAAAGACTTCACCTGACGTCATCATCCTCCATCTTGGAACGTCATCAAGATTCGAACCTGGATTCAATTAAAATTATTTAGTGATAGGACTTGTATTTTTTCAGTACTAGGATAAATGTTTGGATTGTCTTCACAAACTGTAAGTCCTATTTTCTATTTTCACCTTTTCACCGTGTTTTCTAGCGAAATAAATTATTTTGTTAAAACTTCCAAAGCTTGTTGGTTCCACTCTTTTCTTTTGTTACTTTTGAATGTGTCTATACGTAACAAAGGAAAATTGGGTTGCTCGTCCTTGGGATATTTGAATTTCGCTAAAATATTTCAGAAAATTGTTTTCTGAAATTTAATTTCCCTAGTTTTCAGATCCCAAGTACTATTTTAAATTTTGTTTGAAATTTTTAGTGAAACAACATGTTTTCATTCACAATATCATCAAAAGTAGATAATTGTTTGAATTTTACAGAGGAGTGTTTGAAAATTTTGACAATGGAAGTCCAGCTTAAAGAGTAGGAAATAGAGATAAGACAGGTTCAGTTTCAGATAGAAAAGATTCAAAGGGGAAAAGAAATGGAAGTAATGGAGTTACAATCTAAAGAAAGAAGGGAAGAAATGCAAAGGCAATTTGAAAAAAGACAGAAAGAAAGACAAATACAATTTGAGAAAGAAAAATTAGATATGCAAATGCAAAGAGAAATTCGGTTAAAAGAATTAGAGCTGGAAAAAGAAAAACACTCCCAAACTTTCGATGTTTATAGAAACATCAAGCTAGTGCCCCCTTTCAGAGAAAAAGAAGAAGATAATAATTTTTCCTCGTTTTGAAAAAGTTGCGGAAAATTTGGAATGGACAAGGCAGTATTGGACTCAGCTACTACAATGTGTACTAGCTGGTAAAGCTAGTGATATTTACCATTCAATGTCAGTACAACAAAGTTCTAACTATGATTTGGTTAAGGAGTGCATTTTAAAGGGTTATGTTTTAGTCCCTGAAGCTTATCGGCAAAACTTCAGAAACTATAAAAAAAAGAACCTGGACAAACTTATGTTGAATTTGCAAGAGAAATAGAACAGTTATTTGAGCGATGGTGCGTAGCCCAGAAAGTTGAACATGATTATGAAAAAAAATCAAACAACTTGTGTTATTTGAAGAGTTTGAGAACTGTGTCACTAATGACATTAAGAATCATTTTGAAGAGCATGATATTGAAACCTTGGAAAATGTTGCTCTTGCTGCTGATAAGTACTCCTTAACTCATAAAGATCCTGTTGTAGGCAAATCTTTCACTCAGCAGTCTACTGGCATTTCAGTCAAATACGAGTCTTCCTAAAACTCAATCTGGTACAACTTCTAACAGTCAAGCTTCTGATAAACTTGATTCAAAATCCTTCTTTATTCCTACGTGTACCTATTGCAAGAAAAAAGGACTCGTCATTTCTGAATACTTCAAATTGAAATATATACATCAGAATCAAGATAGACTTATCCTAAATGCTCTTATTTCCAGGAGGTCAAGGTCACTGTCATGTATTGAAAGCAATACGTTTGTTGGGTCTCAAAAACCCCAGTCTGATTTTATTATGGAGAATTTTGAACCATTCGTGTCGAAGGCATGGTTCCTTTGAATTCTGGTCAACCTTTGGTGACTGCTTGTAACTACATTTCTTGGATTTTGTTTAACAGCAGATTTTGTTAGTGGCAAATTTAGGATCAATACATCCTAAGACATGGCTGCCAAAACTTTTTCTGTACACCAATAAACTCGTGTTGTTAAAAGTGTTACAAGAAGTGATAAATTCAAATTGTTCATGTCTGTGCGAAGAAGACATTCTTCGCGTTTTATCAACATTCATACTTACGAAGGAGTGTGCATGGTACTTTGTTGTGCGAGGTCACAGTTATTCCTTCCGGTTCAGTACCCAACAATATAGCTCCTGTCGATTATTTGATGTGAAATATCGCCATAATACATACAAGTAACAACACCATAATGATCATATTATAACGATTAAAATCTTGCCTATAACACAATATCAAGAATGCCTAAATTTGACTCTTGTATTACCATCAATACGAGATGATGAATGCTGTACAGATTGGCCGTTCAAAGCTGTAAAGGTTAGCACTCTGGACTCTGAATCTTGAGTTCCAGTTTAACCAAACAGAATAATTGTGATTTGGGACCGAAAAGTATCATGCACGCTTCTTGATAAGTATGATATGTTGATAAAGGGCCACCAATTTCTTCTTCGTTACTCGCAACACTTTTGACATCGACGGTATTTTTGTGGACAGAAAATACTTTGACTGTTATGTCTTTGCATCTACTAATCATTAATTTAGTACAACGAATCTGTTGGTAAACAAAATCCAAGAAATGTAGTTACTATCACACACCACACGTAGTCCAGAATGTAAAGGAACCATGCGTCTCATGGAATTCCTTCTACAGCAATGCCATATTATGCCCCCTAGCCGTTTCCTACCGGATGATTGATGTTCCTTACAGGAGCACAACTTTTGTGAGGGCCACTACATTTCTCTAGACAACATTTTGCTATTATACCAATCATATATATATATATATATATATATATATATATATATATATATATATATATATATATATATTCGCTTTATAATTCTTCGATTGCTTTAAAATTCTTCGACTGCTTTTTCATGTCTTCGTCTTGCATCATTTGTACTAGCTGATACTATCTCTGATAGCAAGCAAACTTACAAACGTTTCTGCAAGGTATTCAGTTATTGCCATGTAAGATATATACTACCGTTGTCGCCAAGAAAAGTCGGCTTGTCAGAAATATCTTGACACTATTCGTTATCGTTGCCAGTTATTTTTGTTGTCGGCTTAAATCATTTATTAATAATACAGAAAGGTGTCATTTTGAAATATATATTATATATAGTAAATAAATAAAACCTGCAATTCACGACGAATTTCATCCTCCTTATTGGGATCATTCATTGTAAGGTGGATGGGATGTCTCTTGTTTCTTCTAGCTCCTCTATTCATAATCTGTATACAATCATTACAAGGTGGATGGGATGTCTCTTTTTTCTCCTAGCTCCTTTATTCATAATCTGCATACAGTTCATAATCTGTATACAATTCATTGCAAGGCGGATGGGATGTCTCTTCTTTCGTCTAGCTCCTCTATTCATAATCTGTATACAGTTCATTGTAAGGTGGATGGAATGTCTCTTCTTTCTTCTAGCACATCTATTCATAATCTGTATACAATTCATTGTAAGGTGGTTGGGATGTCTCTTGTTTCTTCTAGCTCCTCTATTCATAATCTGTATACAATTCATTGTAAGGTGGATGGGATGTCTCTTGTTTCCTCTAGCTCCTCTATTCATAATCTGTATACAATTCATTGTAAGGTGGATGGGATATCTCTTCTTTGTCTAGCACCTCTATTCATAATCTGTATATAATTCATTTTAAGGTGGATGGGATGTCTCTTGTTTCTCCTAGCTCCTCTATTCATAATCTGTATACAGTTCATTGTAAGGTGGATGGAATGTCTCTTCTTTCTTCTAACTCCTCTATTCATAATCTGTATACAATTCATTGTAAGGTGGATGGGATTTCTCTCGTTTCTTCTAGCTCCTCTATTTATAATCTGTATACAATTCATTGTAAGGTGGATGGGATGTCTCTTATTTCTTCTTGCTCCTCTAGTCATGATCTGTATACAATTCATTGTAAGGTGGATGGGATGTCTCTTGTTTCCTCTAGCTCCTCTATTCATGATCTGTATACAGTTCATTGTAAGGTGGATGGGATGCCTCTTGTTTCTTCTAGCTCCTCTATTCATGATCTGTATACAATTCATTGTACGGTGGATGGATGTCTCTTCTTTCTTCTAGCTCCTCTATTCATAATCTGTATACAATTCTTTGTAAGGTGGATGTGATGTCTCTTGTTCCTTCTAGCTCCTCTATTCATAATCTGTATACAATTCATTGTAAGGTGGATGGATGTCTCTTCTTTCTTCTAGCTCCTCTATTCATAATTTGTATACAATTCATTGTAAGGTGGATGGGATGTCTCTTCTTTCTTCTAGCTCCTCTATTCATAATCTGTATACAATTCATTGTAAGGTGGATGGGATGTCTCTTCTTTCTTCTAGCTCCACTATTCATGATCTGTATACACTTCACTGTAAGGTGGATGGGATGTCTCTTCTTTCTTCTAGCTCCTCTATTCATAATCTGCATACAATTCATTGTAAGGTGGATGTGATGTCTCTTGTTTCTTTTAGCTCCTCTGTTCATGATCTGTATACAATTCATTGTAAGGTAGATGGGATGTCCCTTGTTTCTCCTAGCTCCTCTGTACATAATCTGTACACAGTTCCTTGTAAGGTGGATGGGATGTCTCTTGATTCTTCTAGCTCCTCTATTCATAATCTGTAAACAACTCACTGTAAGGTGGATGGGATGTCTCTTCTTTCTTCTAGCTCCTCTATTCTTAATCTGCATGCAATTCATTGTAAGGTGGATGGGATGTCTCTTGTTTCTTCTAGCTCCTCTATTCATAATCTGTATACAACTCACTGTAAGGTGGATGGGATGTCTCTTCTTTCTTCTAGCTCCTCTATTCATAATCTGCATACAATTCATTGTAAGGTGGATGGGATGTCTCTTGTTTCCTCTAGCTCCTCTATTCATAATCTGTACAATTCATTGTAAGGTGGATGGGATGTCTCTTCTTTCTTCTAGCTCCTCTTTTCATGATCTGTATACAATTCATTGTGAGGTGGATGGGATGTCTCTTGTTTCTTGTAGGTCCTCTATTCATAATCTGTATGCAATTCATTGTAAGGTGGATGAAATGTCTCTTGTTTCTTTTAGCTCCACTATTCATGATCTGTATGCAATTCATTGAAAGGTGCATGGGATGTCTCTTATTTCTTCTAGCTCCTCTATTCTTGATCTGTATGCAATTCATTGTAAGGTGGATGGGATGTCTCTTGTTTCTTCTAGCTCCTCTATTCATGATCTGTATACAATTCATTGTAAGGTAGATGGGATGTCTCTTGTTTCTCCTAGCTCCTCTGTACATAATCTGTACACAGTTTCTTGTAAGGTGGATGGGATGTCTCTTGTTTCTTCTAGCTCCTCTATTCATAATCTGGATGGGTTGTCTCTTGTTTCTTCTAGCTCCTCTATTCATAATATGTATAGAATTCGTTGTAAGGTGGATGGGATGTCTCTTCTTTCTTCTAGCTCCTCTATTCATAATTTGTATACAATTCATTGTAAGGTAGATGGGATGTCTCTTGTTTCTCCTAGCTCCTCTGTACATAATCTGTACACAGTTTCTTGTAAGGTGGATGGGATGTCTCTTGTTTCTTCTAGCTCCTCTATTCATAATCTGGATGCGTTGTCTCTTGTTTCTTCTAGCTCCTCTATTCATAATCTGTATAGAATTCGTTGTAAGGTGGATGGGATGTCTCTTCTTTCTTCTAGCTCCTCTCGTTCAGGATCTGTATACGTTCATTTTGAATAACGACAGTTTAGAGGATAGAAGATTCTCCCATCTCTGGAAGTTGCTAATATCACGGTTCTTTGGTGTAATGGTTAGCACTCTGGACTATGAATCCAGCCATCTGAGTTGAAATCTCGGTGGAACCTACAATATTTTTTCTTCTCGTACGTTGAGGGGATTTGTTTGCTTATAGCTTACTGATAGATTAACCCTAAGAAAAGATAATGCGTCTCATAAGGTTTACACTCACAAACGTAAATCTCACTCAGGAAGATAAAAAGTAGAAATTTTTGTGTACAAAACGTATAGCTTGTCGTGGAATGTGACTGCTGCATTATAGTAAGTAAGTGACGTACTACCAAAGTATGCAATTAATGACTTCTTCGAGACTAGCTTCTGAAAAATGTGAATGCACTTCTTCAAGGTTCTGTTGTTTTTTTTCTCAACTGATGACATGCAGTGTACAAATCAAAATGACAAAAGAAGAAATTGAAAGAAGTTTCTGTCAGAAAGAAAACAAATAAATAATCTGTTCATAGTTTTGTATTTTTATTTCACAAACGACAAGGACGCGCACGTGACTTGACCTCCATCTCGATACTAGTCGTGAAATAACTCAGTATGAAAACTCAGATAATCGGGAGTGGTAGATGTTAAATCGATGAGTAATTACGCTTGTGGCCTTTGAGTGGCGTCGGAATAAGATGAATGTGCAGATTTTATACGTTTAATATCTCATGCTATAAGAACTACAAGAAAACTATTTACATTTCAAAAAAGTTGTTTTTCTTTCTTTTACTGGTCACCAATAATATCTTGTCAATATCAGCTACGTCTTGTTTCGAAACATCGAATTCAGGACATTTCCAGCCACGTACATTCTTGCTATCGTTAATAGGAAGATGTATCCAGCTTGCCATGCACGTTCATTGGTTAAGTACGATATGTTGTCGAGAACGATCGAAAAGGTGCTCTAAAATAGAATATGGCCAAAGGCGAGGACATGGAACCGGACGTAATAAGTATGACCTGAGTCCATAAAATACTAAGCACTCTTCTTGGTAAGTATGAAATGTTGATAAAATGCGAGGAATGTCTTCATCACTCTGGACATACCAAATTCGTAACAGTCACTACTCGCAACTCGTTTAACATCTTGACCTTCTTGTGTAAAAATAAAGTTTTGGCTGTCATGTCTTTGCATATACTGCTCATAAAGTAGAGGATGATGCAAGAAATATATATCAGCTGGGACTATTTAACAACAGAGGTAGATGTAGCACTAATACTAACGATTACATTTGTGATCATATATAACACACTAAAATCATCGCCGTCGTCATTTACTAATACTAACGATTACATTTGTGATCATATATAACACACTAAAGTCATTGCCATCGTCATTTACTAATTTGTTAGCAGATATAATGACTACTGATTTATTTTCAGCTAAAAGCTGAAAACGAGTGGAATGTTGACGAGATGAAGACATTAGAGCTATATTACATGTTATATCGAACATTCGTATTTCGTAAAAACTTATACTTAACAAATATATACATGTATATGTGTACAATTACGTACAGTAAAAACGCCTCACGATTTCTTTTGACGAAGTGATTGCATTTTGGTCATATGTTCGAAATTAAATAACATTCATGCGGAAAAACAAGGTACTAATTGTAGAATAATCACCCACAACGGGTTGTGTCCATATTCTACAGGTTGTGTCCATATTCTACAAGTTATATCCATATTCTACAAGTTATGTCCATATTCTACAAGTTGTGTCCATATTCTACAAGTTATATCCATATTGTAAGAGTTGGGTCCATATTCTACGAGATGAGTATTTTCTACAGTCATTTGTCCTGGTTTAGGGTTTCTACTTCTTGGGTCATTGTTCTACGCTACAACGTTCGTGTACTAACTTTTGCAAAGACTATTCACTTTGCCACCGTGTGCCACTGTAACTAGGATTATATCCATGGTGACCGTGTACCCACTATAGCTATGATTATCTACATAGACACCGTGTACCCACAGTAGCGAAAATAATATGCATGGTATCCGTAAACCCCCTATTGCGAAGACTATCTGCATGATTACTATTTACCCAGCGTAGCAAATACTATCCGAATGGCTACCGTGTACTCACTGCAGCCAATTTATCTGTATGGTTACCGTGTACACACTGTGGCGAAGATTATCTGTATGGCAACTGCGAACCCACGGTAGCGACGACTATCTGCACTGCCATAGTGTAACCACGGTAGCTACGACTATCTGCATGGCAACCTTATACCCACGGTAGCAAGGACTCTCTGCATGGCAACCGTGTACCCATGGTAATGAAGACTATCTGCATGGCCATGGTGTAACCACGTTAGCGAAGACGATGCGATAAAATGAAGGCGCAAACGTAGGCCGCCTTGGGGTATCTTTTTTGCCCACCTGATATTTAAAGTCTGCGTCGTATGGTGAGGGTGCGCTGGGGATCGCCCTGCAGTCAACAGGGTGTTGTTCCGATTGTTTCGCGATTACTGTGTTGTTCAACAGCTAAAACTCAGCTTATTGCGAATTTCAAGCGAGATTAATCGACTTTGCAACTGTTATCTAAAGAACAAGTGCAATGACAATTCCTGCCACTCCGGAGGGGGTGGGGTGGGGTAGGGGTGGGGTGGTGGATTAAGGTTAGCGCCTCTAACAAGTCGCCGCTTTTAAAATGTGAAACTGCGTTGATGTCAAAGATGTTAGTTTCCTAATATCACTAAAACCGCAAATAGCATGGCCCTCTTCACTTCCCCGCTCGACAAGAAGCATAAATACCGTACCTTATCTACGCAAGCCCGACAACCGCTTACTTTTCTGATTGTGTTTCCTTTGAGGAGAAGAGAAAATTATATCCCCGCATACTACTATACAATTTATGTGTTTCTTAAGAAACATTTCATTTACAAATCGTTGTGTGTGTATGAGTGTTATTAACGTGTATGTATGTGCAAGTGTTTCTTATACTTATGCACTTCGTCTGATATTCTGCTTGCCATTTTCGAATTGCTGATCTTTATTCAAGTGAAAAAAGTAATTTTCACTACTTTTAAAAATGTGTGTGTACGTGTGAGAGTGAGAAACATGTGAATAAAGAGGGTATTCCTAAAGACATGATTACATTTACAGTCTTTCACTTAACATGTGTGTGTGTGTGTGTGTGTGTGTGTGAGAGAGAGAGAGAGAGAGAGAGAGAGAGAGAGAGAGAGAGATGAAAGAAGCTTGGATTTAGATTCCTAAAGACCTGATTACATTTACTGATACCTTCACGAGCCGTCTATTTTTTGAAATCGACATCATCAAAAACTTACTGCAGACCTTGTACTTCTCGTGGATATTTGAAGGATTGTGGACTTCAAACGAAATTCTTCATTTTGCATTTCAAAATATTTATCTTTTCCCATAGAATCTTTTTTATATCAATTTCTGCCTTAAGTCGCCAGTTTCGTTTTGGACACCCGACCCGATTTATTTGAATGAATGTATTGTTCCTAAATTAAATATTTTCACATGACACCCAGTACCTTGCTGTTTAGTGACAGTCTCCTATTTTCCACAACGTTCACCCGATATCCAGTACCTCGCTAATTAATGACAGTCTACTTTTTTCCACAACGTTTATGAGTGATAGGTCACATCATATTTAAAGAATAGCAATGTAATTATTTTGAGAGAATAAAAGAATAAAAGAAAAATATTAGGCCAGAATAATAATAAAAAATTAGCTCAGGTGGTGATCAATTTGATTATGCAGACACTGGAAATGTTTGTTTGATCAGATAAACTTATTTTAATTCTATCACTTTGGAGCTTTCTTGTAAATATTACACTGTTTTGTAATATTACACAGCATAATCACAAAGTACTGCTTATTCGTCTGCCCCGTCGCCTATATACCCACTATTCATTTGACTGCTAGATTGGTGGTTCCAATGAAATAAAATGCCAATTGCACCACACCAGGATACGGACCCATAGTAATCAGTGTAACGCATAGCCATTATTATCTCACAATCATCATCATTAACATCTCACTACCCATCTCCATTACCATCTCACTACCAATCACCATTACCTTTCACTGTCTATCATCATTACCATCTCACTACCCATCACCGTTAACATCTCACTACCCATCACCATTAAGATCTCATTACCCATCACCATTACTATTTCACCACCCATCACTATTTGCATTCACTACCCATCACCATTACCATCTCACTACCCATCACCATTATAATCTCGCTACCCATCACCATTACAGTCTCACTACCATCACCATTACATTCTCACTATCATCATCATTACCATCTCACTAGCCATTACCATCTAACTACCATCATCATCACCGCCTCACTACCATCATCATTATCATGTCAATACCCATCACTATTACCATCTCACTACCCATCACCGTTACAATCTTACCACCATCACCATTACAATCTCACTACCATCATCATCACCACCTCACTACCATCATCATTATTATGTCAATACCCATCACCATTACAGTCTCACTACCCATCATCTTGATCATCTCACTACCCATCACCATTACCATCTCACTATCCATCAAAATGACAATCTCACTACCATCGCCATTACAATCTCACTACCATCACCATTAAAATGTAACTCCCATTATTTTTAACATGTCAATACCCATCACCATTACCATCTCACTACCAATCACAATTACTATCTCATTCCCCATCATCATTACCATCTCACTCCCACCACTAAGTTCGATATTTTAACTTATTATATGCTCATTTGTTTTCTCCGTTAACTTTACATTGTCAGAATCGTTTAATATTTCTCGATATTGCACCCTCGCGCTGAATTCATACTGAATGCACGCGAATAAAGGAACTACTTTCTGTTGTAAATAAACATTTTCTTTCTGAATGAACTAAAGCAAATGTTTCATGCACTGCCACATATCAGCAGCTTTGGCACATTCCGCGTTAACTTTTTTGATACAATGTTTAAGATTTAGGCTAGCTATAGACGCCAGACAGGGTCCTTACAATGACATGCAAGTTATAAGACATAAACTGTCTTCTTTAGCTAGTAATAAAAATGACAAAAATATACTTACAATTTTACATCCTGAATTTCCTCAAAATGTACTTTCGTAGTTCTGCAAATCGGAATTACATGAGCCATGTCATGGGTTCTCAAGGTTGATTACATTTCGAAATTGTACTGTAATTTCGAGCATATTCCAAGTGCAGTTTCATCCTCCTTACTGCACTCAAAGTGAAATAAACATTAAATTCCACAGCGTCTTTTCGATAATTGCAATTGAAAGACTTCATATTTTTCCCATATTATGATCTGAATCATTCAATGACAGAACAGAAACATGCACGCCGATGTCAACACACTTCAATACAATTAAATTGGCAGATGCTGCTGGAATCCGATGTAAGTTACTTCATGTAGATAAATCCAGACCATAATCACAAAATTGCGTCGAATCGACAAAAATACCAAAACGTATTCATTCCAGATCAAATGGAAAAGTTGTTGCAATGCGCATTCATTAACAATATTACTCAAAATTTCAATTTTAAGTAGACCAAACGCCATTTTCTTTCGAAACTTACGTCTAGCGCGCGACAGCTTCAAATCTGTCTGGGCTGAGTTACGTGCGCATTAATAATGTTGTTATGTAATGATGCAGCTACGCTTGTGTATTTAGTTTGGAATACGGCATACATTCAGTTACTTTGTTTCTTTTAGTGTATTTTTGTTTATATATTTAAGCCTTGGGTAGAATAAGAAAATGAGCATATAATAAAAAGGTTACTGCATTTGTATGGGAAAATATGAACTCGCTTTGTCGGATGGATATACTGCACTCCCAAGGTCGTGCAGTATAGCCATCCGAAAAACTCGTTCATATTTTACCATACAAATGCAGTAACCTAGAAATACTCACATGTGTTACTGACGGAAAATGAAAACACAAACAGGACGGTTATTCCTGATAAAACAAAACATCTTTTCTTGTAATGTACTAAGTACGATCTATAACTGCAGCGAACTTACATTTGTGCTGTAACTTGTTTGCTCCTCTTTATCGCCAGCAAGAACTTCACTATATCCTACATGTATTCGTGGATGGGGTACAACATCTGGTGACGTAGCTGGTTTTTCAAAAATAGCCTGACATGACAATTTAATACTGGCTACTGTCGCTGCATAAATCACCCCGGGGCAAAGCATGGTTAATGATGTGGCGTCATTCCAGTTCAGCTTTTGCAATGTTAGCTACCATCGTACTGAAGAAGTCACCTACTACGAATAACATGTTTCTGTATTGAAGAAGTCACCTACTACGAATAACATGTTTCTGTCTTTGTACCGATCGAACTGAAGAAGTACCCTACCACTAATAGCATGTTTCTGTTTTGGTACCGATTGAACTGAAGAAGTACCCTACCACTAATAACATGTTTCTGTCTTTGTACCACAGGTTTAGTAATAACTTTGTTTCCAAAGTGATGAAAATTGCTACAGTTAAATTATCATTGAATTTCACCCAAGGATATTTTGCATTCTTAGCAGAATGTCGCTAACCTCCATCAAGTTTTGATTGGTCTCAATTGTGCATGTAGCTTCATTCTTTCCAACGTTTGCAAACGTATCTTGCAAATTACACCGATCAGTCAGTTGCTTGTTAATTCCACTTCTTGTTTTGTACATGCCTACATGATATTTAATGGCACATGTTTCAACCTTGTACTTAAGCAAATCATTCACTTTTGCAATTTGGACAAAGTTAGGCATATCGTTAAGTATGTCCACGACATAGTATTGTCCATTTCCTAATTTGGATAGCTGTATGTTATTTGCTTTATTTCATTCATAGCCAAAGACTGGCATTAAGTTACGTATTTGTTCTTTATTCCTTATTCCCGATTCAGTAAGGAATAAGTAACCAATCACCGATTCAACAGCGAATAAGAAGCGATTCTTCAGGGGACTCATAGCCTGTGGTCTACGTAAACAATTATTGTAAGGTAAGATGAGATGAGACAAGATAAGATAAGATATAATATAAGATGTAAAATATGATAAGATAAAAGATGAGATATGAGATAACAGATAACAGATACGATGTAAGACAGAAGATACGATATAAGGTATCTAAGATAAGAGATAAGATAATAAATAAGATAAGATAGGCATGATTTAAAACAACAATTCAACATCAGCGTTCATTCACTTTCTACGAACATTACATACACCTACAGTCATTAGAACAAGCACACTTTGCAAGAACTACAGACTTAGCTTATTACATACATAAACATAGCTTATTACATAGATAAACTTAGCTTATTACATACATAAACATAGCTTATTACATAGATAAACATAGCTTGAAACAAGAGCAAACAAAGCATTTTTAAAGGCAATGACTAAAAGCGAATTTAGTGCCTGGTTACATTAAAACCATAATTATAGATAATTTCAAGAAACAAAAATAAATTTTGGTAAAAATCGAAATTTAATTTAAATGTTGAAGCACAAATTAGGACTAAAATCATGATGCAATATAGCTTATACCGTACTTGAAAAAGAAAAGAGCAAACACTGTGGTACTTGATAGTACATAAGACAAGTACAGATAAACGACGAACGGGGGTAACACAAACATTAGCTAACCTAATCATGGCGGGTGTGTGTATGTATTATTTGCAAATATTACATTTACAGTCATTACAATTCCAGGATAGAATCAATGATCTCAACAAATCACAATTTGATTGCTCTCTAAAGTGAGTTGGTAGCTCATTCCTAAAGTGTCAACTGCATATCTAAATCTTTTTGTCATATGTTGAGTTTTTAATTCTTGGGATACCTAAAACATTTCAATATATAAAACTGTATTTATTGTGTTTAAAATATTAAATCATCCGAACATTTGGGGACACGCTTATACGGAATTTTTAAGTCTCTTTGGCCATAACCTGAAGTCTAGGCACCCTCAGAGTTGGCACTGTTTGTCATCAGTAAGAGTTTATTATACTCCTTGTGTAGCCACCATACACGAATCTCAGTGCAAGCTCTTGTATTTTTTTATGTTTAGTAAGATTTATGTTACTGCAGAAATGCCAGGCTAAATGACACAAACTGAAGTTGGAAAGTTTATATGTATATAAGATTTTTGTCCATTTGTTTAGTTAGCTTCTGACAAACACGCTTCAAGCTTTCCTACAGAGAGTTTGCATATGTGTATATGTGCATATTTGTATATGTGTATATGTGTATATTTGCATATGTGTATATGTGTATATTTGCATATGTGTATATGTGTATGTGTGTATATGTGTATTGAACTGCAGTTAGTAGTCAATGTCACTTCTCAGCAATTTAACTATTTCTTCACAGTTTATGACAGCACCGCTTATGTTTACTACACACTTCATAATCAGTGTCTCTTTACCCACGCCTAGTGCTTGAAACTTTCAGGGTTGGCTTGCAGTTTGCTTGCAGTGAACTAGTCAATCAAAATTTTGGTCTCAGCTAATAAATTTTTATGGACAGAAAGTCATTCATGGACATTCCACATCTTGTCAGAAATGTTGTGGGAATAGGATCATTGCTCAGTTTGGCATCTATGGCTCTATACCATCAATCTGAACGCAGCCTATCTCCTTCCGTCTTCGATAACACCACTGGTTGCGCTTCGGATATATTTTCATAGATGGCGTGTGCTCTTAATACAGAAGCACAATACACTGATTAATTCGAACCAAGGTAATGAAGTTAACCGCACCCCCACCCCCCGTTCATGAATGATCAAAATGAGTCAGCACTAAAGATCACTTGCTTTTTCATCTAATCAACTTTTCCATTGTCATCTCAAAAAGTAGTAAGCAGGACGAAAAGAGTAAAAAATTGCAAAACGTCAAAACAAAAGACGCATATCTCCGAAGGACGCATTCTTCTGACTCGGGATACCGTGAGATAAACCAGATTCGAACGCTCAATGCGATCATTAACAATCCAGACTACAGTATTTGAAATAGTCAGTCCTTGTTATTACGTATATTCAATTTAATTACTTGTGTGTTAGTTTTAAAATTCTTTTTTATTTTATTTTTGTTTCATTACATTTTATTGTAATGATAATTTTCATTGGATTTGAATATCTTTTCGGAAAATTGACTTGACCCAATTAGATTATAGCTCTTACTTCAGCACTATTTTTAGCTCATCCTGGTTCATAGAGCTTGTAAACATCGAGTTGAAACGACTGGATATTACCAAGGTCATTTCGGCCCACATGTTAGCTAAATTGTAAACAGCCTTTCTTTTTTATTTTTCCAGCGTGAGAATTTGATTTTTAGATAGGGCTATTCTTGCCTACGTGCAAATTGTCATTTTTTATTGCGCTGTTCAATGCTAAGAGACCACGTGACCCATCACGCGGGACAGGAATGACGTTTTAGTTGGGTTTAATACTGATATCTCAGTAAAATTTCGTCCGTCGTATCTTTACACCTTGAGGTACAAGATGTTTCTATTATTGATGTCAGATTGTTTTGAAGTTCATTTATTTTTTGGAATTTAATAATTCATTCTCTAGAAAACTACACAAGTGCTTCATATTTATAAAAGTTTTGGGACAAAGAAATTCAGTGGAAATTTATTCTGGAATTCTAAACGGAAACATTGTAAACTGTGATTCAATCGAGGATCGGTTGCCAACAGTACAACGACCTCATCTGACGTCATCGCCTCCATATTGGAATTTTACCGAGATTCGAACCCGGATTCCATTTAGAACTGTTTAGTGATAGGACTTATATTTTTCAATTTTTAGGATTCAATTTTGGATTATATTCACAAACCGTAAGTCCTATTTTCTATTTTTTACGTTGTTTTCTAGGGAAATAAATCGTATTTGTTAAATTTGCAAAGCTTGTTGCCTTCACTCTTTTCTTTTGTTGCTTTTCTACGAGCCTACACGTAACATTGTGACGAATGAATAGTCATGGCATATCCAAGAGACCACGGCGATCCATTCCTTGTAAGCGGGCTCTCAACAACATCTACAGGAACCAAAACAATGTCATTAAGAACGAGCTTTTGTTTCTCTCTGCTGGAACTCTTGGAGCAGATTCCTAAAGAGGAACTGTCAAGGAGGGGTTTAGATGAAAATCCTTTACGCAAGAAGTCACGTCAATAAAAATTTTCGTACAATTAGTAATCTCTATATCCGGCTTTTACACCAATAAAAACAACTAATTGTCCAAATTGTGAACATGATATACTTATCTCAGAAATGTGCTTTGGAAACTGTCTTGACTGTATATTTTCTTTTCTCAAAAAATCCTTAATTAGTTTAATTATTTCGTCTCATTATTGGGGTCTACGTGTATGCCATGAAATGGGGAATAAGTAAGGGATTCTTTATTAACTTGGTAACTGGTTACTTATTTGCTGTTGAATATTGAATAAGGAATAAGTAACCGACTTGATATCAAAATGTTTGAATCGGAAATAATTAGCAGGTTACTTTTCCTTTACAGGCTTGGCAAATGGTTACTTATTCCTTACTGAATATTGATTTCACTATAGGCCTATTTGAACTCATTTTATTGTCATCTATTGATTTGCTGAGTCATATTGTATTGTGTGACCATTAGCATCCCAAATATGGCACTGCCTATTCGACACCATCCATCGGCAACAAAGATTGGTGATTCTTGTATATTGTTTAGCATAAAAACCTATCTCATAAATTTACTTTTTACCTACATCTATAATATGTGCATTCTGTGCTTATTTGTTCAGTCGTTATTGGTTATGTGTCATTGATTTTGTTCTAAACTAGTTAGGTATATCTGATAATGCAATTTATTTTGATATTTCTTGAATAAGTGAATAAACTTTTTATTTCCTTTTAAAGTATTGTTATATGATTGAAACAAATTCTCAAATTTCTCAATAAACCAATATGACCCAAGTCTACATAATGTATCTCCATGACGTGGAAATAATGTAAAATTGCAATGAAGTGGGTGTTTTTCTTTCAGTAAATCTTTAGATCCCAGAATCTATAGCTTTCTTTCATTCTACAATAAGTACTTACTTTTTAATTTATCAAAAGTAGATGCTGTAAAACTGAAGGTATCATGTGGAAAAAATTAACGGACGAATGAAGAGATATACGGACAGGCTATCCATGGTTTAAGTCCACCTATTTGTCTCGATGACATGGTATTAACAAGTCCACCAATTACATGGTATTACCCATGCCCACCAATTATGTCTCAATGACACCATATAACCACAGTCCATCTATCTTGTCTCGGTGACACCATATGACCACAGTCCACCCATATTGTCGCAAAACACAATATGACTGAAGTCCACCTATTATGTCTCAATGGCACAGTATGGCCACAGTCCACCTATTCTGTTTCAATGACACAGTATGACCCAAATCCACCTATTATATCACAATGACCTTAACAAAATGGTTCTTATCTGAGATCCATCTTGAAAATTGTTTCGCTGCTCCTCATATCATACACTTCTTATGATATCAGGTTAAAATGGCGGTAATCAGACCTCCAGTTTCATGGTGATGGTGGCCTTGTTGAAAATCTTGTTATTGCTACTTCTCCAACACTACTTTAGTGACATCATGTTTTCACTACAAGAATTCTTTCATGCTGAACCAGTTAAAAATTTACTATCCATTTACATTGATGTCACCGGAGGAAAATTAACATCTATATCCAGGGAAAAGTATTAAGGAAAATGTATCTTTTGCATCTAGTAAAACCCGTCAATGTTGGGTATCAACCATTTCATTTTGGGGGCGGAAGAGGCTTTTGGTGTTTCTAAATAAAATCTTCAGCCCCCGGCTAGATTGAGAAAATATTCTTTCACTGATTTGTGATCCAAAACAAACTAATTAAATTTATCATAATTATAGTGAATAAATTTATGAGATAACTGATCACAACTTGTAATCGCTTTGTTAATGGAGTCACAAATTCATGTGGAGTACAATTGATTTGAGACACAAATATCAGGGAGAACATGAAATGAAATTAGCCCCAGATTTCATTTCGCCAAGTCTGTATCAACCTTTAGTGTAATTACTTCCCATATAATCTCCATAATATTAAGGTCTCGTGATTGGATTGGGCATCTAATTAACTCTAGTAAATTCAAAGCATGTACAATGAACATAACAACATGCCGTCTATTACGGCATGCAGTTAACTTCAGTATATACATATAATGTACAACGAACATAAAATCATGGTATTACTATTGTACTAGAAATCTATGTTTATAATCCGATTGATGATAATTATTATTCTGAATATTTATTTTGGCTCAACTGCAAAATAAGTGCCATCAAATAATAACGAACAACAGGACAGTAACAGTAAACTGCAACTTGACAAAAATCAATATGGCAATCGCAAACCAAGATCTATATATACCTTCTACAAATTATAAGTCCCACGATGTGTAATCATTTACAAGTTTGTAGACATGCACAGCATATCCATTTCATACATAAATTGTACTAGTGAAGACGTAAACAGAATATCCATTTGATACACAAATTGTTTTATTGTAGACATAAACGGCATATCCATTTAGATGCATAAAATTGTACCATTATAAATAGCTTGGCACAAATGTTTTCACTCTTCCTTCGTAGGGTGTTCTTACATTGTCCTGCACTTGGTAACTGATCACTTTACATATGAGAACAAAAGAATCTTGTTTAACATTTGTTACTTTAAGTACACAATCTTTTACAAATTTTAGCATTACTTTTTTATTTCAGCAAACTGTGTTGTTTTCGTTTTTCACTGAATAAAACACTTTTTGACAGCATTAGTTCCACGTCATAGACCCAGAGCAAATGTTATGGATGAGGTGGATCTTGGTTTCAGTAGAAGCCTATTAGTTTTAGTGTCAAAATATCAAAGGTCAAGGTCACAGTCTCTGAAAGAAGACAATGTGTTTCTGCACATAAATTTCAGTTCTCGACCGTGTACCTTTACCAAAGTTCATGATTCATGCACATCACTGGGTAAGAAAGAATTATATTGACATGGTAGTCAACCGATTCGAGGTCAAGGTTACTGTGACTGAAAGACGAAATATTTTGGAACATAACTTCAATTCTAGACCACGTACTTTGACCAAAGTTTTTGGAGGGCTTTCACTTAAATTATGGAAGAAGAATGTTAATTTGGTGGCCAAAAGAGCAAAGGTTTAAAGAATCAAAGAAAGTCGGTTTTGCAGAATAAAGTTGGTTCTAGAGGAAGACTCTTAAGCGAGCTTTGTGGATGGCATACACTTATAATAATAAATAAACGTGTAGATTCCCGGGGTCGAACGGTCAGACATAACGGGCTTGGTAAGACTTATAAGAAAACAATGGCTGCAGATTAAATTAGATCCAGACTGCATACCTTCAATATGCGCAGATCATCAAGACTCGTTATTCAATAGTCTTCGGTGACAGCTGTTCGTAGCTTGACCCAACGTATATAATTCTTTTCGACACAGGGCTAATGAATTGCCGGACATTCTTATCTAAACCTAATTTTAGACTGTTGCACTTAATAACCCTCAATATGGTAATAAGGCTAATTAGTCAGCTTCAACAATATTCAAAAGCTACACAGAGTGACGTGGAAAATATAAGTTAGGCAGGAACAGTACATATCTGAAGGCAGGAACACGTGCATTGTAATTTGTTTGGAAACGGAACAAACTAAAAATAAAGATATTTATCCACGATTCTTACGTATTAGTTCCTCAATACAACTGTCTGTCTGTCTCTGTCTCTGTCTCTGTCTCTCTCTCTCTGTGTTTTCAGGGACAACTAAAATCAAAGCTGTGCAACCAACTGACTTGAGGTTCAAGCACGATCTGACAATCAGACTTTTCATGTTAAAGGTTTAAAATAAGCATGTTGGCCAATATACAATGTCAATAATTTTTAGGCGTCTACATACAATGATATCTGGAGCCCCCAGTGGCCGAGTGGTCTAAAGACTATTTAAACTTGAACTTATAATCAGGACTTCCATACGCATGCGTATCCATGGCAACAATATAGCCGACAAAAATAACTTCAAATGATGGCACACGCTCATGTTGAGTACGTAATAGATTAAAGAGGTCAGTATTTTTTTTTTTTTTGACAAATGAAAATTCACCAAACACAACAAAAGAAGAAAAAGAAACACTGTCCAATGAGACCTTAAGAAACTTTGTGATTTTTTCTCTCTTCCCAAATCTAGATCACTGTGCTAGAAATTATTTCCTCATTACCTCTGTAGCCTGAATATGTCATATTACGCTCTCTAATTTAATCACACTTAATTATATTCATTCCTTTATGTTCTTAGTTACACTGACTTAAATATTTAAAAGCGTAGGTTTCATGGTATTGTAATAAATGTAGGTCGTAATGCCCTATATATACTAAAGGAATTTAACATCTAATCAAAAACAAGAACTTCATGACATTTTAAGTAAGAAACAACGCATCCCTATTAGATTTCAATATCTTTGACATCGCACCTCATGTAGATTTCAGTGTCGTCGATAACACACCTCTGGTAGATTTCAAGGTATTGGATTACAAACATGTTGAAGATTTCAAGGTATTGGATTACAAACATGTTGAAGATTTCAAGGTATTGGATTACAAACATGTTGAAGATTTCAAGGTATTGGATTACAAACATGTTGAAGATTTCAAGGTATTGGATTACAAACATGTTGAAGATTTCAAGGTATTGGATAACAAACATGTTGAAGATTTCAAGGTATTGGATTACAAACATGTTGAAGATTTCAAGATAGTGGATAACCCACTTCTAGATTTCAATGTTTTGGATAACACACTCCTTGTAGAGTTCAAGGTGCTGGATAACACACCTGTCGAAGTGGTACTTCTAACTGCAATTGCACAATTGCTCCTTGTACATGTTTTATTCAATACAGTAGGTCATTGCACAAATAGTTTGACCTACTGTATTGAATAAAACATGTCAAATGAGCAATTGTGCAATTGCAGCTAGACGTACCACTTCGACAGGTGTGTTATCCAGCACCTCGTGTATGTATGTATGTATGTATGTATGTATGTATGTATGTATGTATGTATGTAAACACTTCAAACACGATATGATTAAGATACAATTTGTTATAATAGCAGTGAATTATAATCATTCATAGGTCTGAGATTTTATTTCAACCGCGTGTCCTTCGACGTTCGTAAAAGAGGGGTTGTTGGTAGTGTTCCTTCAGTTGATAATATATCAACGTCTTCGATAACACTCCTTTTGTAGATGTCAAGTATTGGATAACACACCGCTATTAGCTTTCAATGTCTTGGAACTTATTATAGTTACTTGAACTTCAAATGTGATATGGAGACAAAATGAGTATTATGCAACCTGGGTGTTCAGACGGTACATCTACATATTTTAGGAATGCAACTTCCAGGCAAAATTTTCGGATTATATATTGTCCTCATCTTCTACTTCTTCTACACGAGAAAACACGCCCTCTGTAAAGTAGACTTTCACTGCATGCTTGCCAATAATCCTGAGAAGAGAGTGGAGTTTCAACCACCACTGGTTATTAGGGATTCATTTCCTGAAGAAAAAAAAAGGTATTTAGAATGAAATCTTATTTAAGGTGATGGTATAGACATATACAGAAATAATTGCCATTGATATAATAGTGTACAGGTGTAAAACAAGAGTGATTATCAATGTAGGTTAAAATACATAATTAGAGACAGTGTTATTGCTAGAAGTAAAATAGAGATAGATGGGTGGTTAGTTCGATGGATAGTTGGGTGGACAGATACATACGTAAATACACACTATCACTAGAATGTGCACATGTCCCAGAATTATGTTTTAACTCATTTTTATATATTATAGCTGGCCGCGTCATACCAAAGTATAATACAAAATGGTACTAGTACCTGGCTAGCTTGGAGCTCAGCATTAAGACTGGTCGGACTGGTGTCAGTATAATGTGATTCGGTGGGGCATCATGCATGATGCCCCCGTTGCTAGACATCACTATAAACTGTGACACTGCAGACATCGGAGCGACATGAATAAAATTGTTAAAGCTAAGTTAAAAGTCCACAAAATACATATGATGGCTCAAATTCCAAAACCCAAAGTGAATCATTGTGATCGACTAATAACTACAATAATAGATTGGTAGTCTAAGTAGAGAAAATAATCGAAAATAATCAAAATATTTGATGGATATTCGAAGTAGACTGATACTTATTGTGATAGATTGTCACTCTAAGTAGAGTATTAATCATTGTGATAAACTGGAAGTCTAAGTAGTCTTATAGCCACAGGATAGATTGGTAGTCTGAGTAGACTCATAATCAGAGTGATAGACTGGTAGTCTGAGTAGACTGATATCAACAGTGATAGATTATTAGTCTGAGTAGACTAACAATCAGAGTGATAGACTGGTAGTCTGAGTAGACTGATATCGACAGTGATAGATTGGTAGACTAATAATCAGAGTGATAGACTGGTAGTCTGAGTAGACCAATAGTCAGAATGATAGACTGGTAGTCTCAGTAGACTGAGATCGACAGTGATTGATTCGTAGAGCAGCAGGGAGGGTGAACAGACCACTTTGCTAGAGACCTCATTTTTGAAATTTAAGGGTTCCTACGAAGGCTGAAAATAAGGTTTTTGTCTTAACAGTAAAAACTTCTTTAATTGACCAGATTTTTTCTGATTTTTTCACAATCTGGTCACTACGCGTATGTCGTCCACCCTCCCTGCTGCTATGGTTTTTATCCAAAAATTGTATCAAGTCCGTTACGATATCTTGACCTCGGATCATGTAAATTTATTGTTACAAAACCAAAGGGAGCAGCTTGTGCTTTTGAAAAGAAATTTTTAAATTTGTTCATGTCCATGTCCCCAGAACACCAAGTATAATAAATATTTTGCAGCGTATGATTATCAACTCCGTTGAACACAACTAAAATGTTACAGTTATCCCTGATCACTTTTGGAATTTGTGTATAACGCTGTGTAACATAAATCATGTCTGTGTTTTTGTGACGGCCTCGTGAAAATATTCTAGCTGGATTTGATTGTTTGTCGGGGCGAGAATACGATAATACATCAGAGTATGGTTCAATATCCTCAGATTGACCTATATCATTGAATAGGGAAACACCACAATCATATTATTTTATTAGGAAAATGTGGTGTTTCCCTATCATGCTAACGAACTATCAGATTAACAATATCATGACTGTGTTGTTAAAAATGCGTCACCTCAACAGTGGTTTCTTCATGAACATCTTTAGAATCATCGATTCTAGAGACAACGTCAAAAACTTCGTCAGAGACAACGTCAGAAACGAAGTTTCTAGAGACAGAGTCTCTTAACAAGTACTGAGCCACATATTCCTCTGCTGTTGGTGGAACATCTTTGTGAGATATGTATTTCGGTTTTCTCTTATCATAATAAATCAACATCGCTCTGTATCTATTGCCACCGCACGCTGTGCAGATTTGAATCCTTCCCCGCACTCCATTACCGCAGCGCAAACACGGTCTATTTCCTCTTGATCCTGTTCTTATCATGTGGCTGTGATGAGCGCAGTATTCTCCTCGGCATGATTTTCCGCATATCCGAGTTGACCCTTGAGCTATCCAAGCACAATTATTAGGTCCTGTCTGAAATGGCATAATATATAATAATAATATTATAATTATTTTTTAATTAGAAATATATTTTGTATATAACATTATAATATAGACATGACACAAAAAATACAACCCACATCACTATATAATAATAATATAATTCCAAATGAAAATAATTCGTTAGAAACAAAGTTTCTAGAGACAGAGTCTCTTGAATCAGTGATTTCAGAAGCGAAGTTTCTAGAGACAGAGTCAGAAACGAAGTTTCTAGAGACAGGGTCTCTTGAAGATGTTATGTTTTATCACACGAAATATGAAGCTATCGAGAGTTTTAACGTGTTTTATGAATCTGATGATTATAATGATATCTACATGCAGGGAATCATCATTCAGCAACGCGATAAATTCTACGTGTTCTCAGACGATGAGGAATTTGACAGATTCGCTAATAATTTTATCAACGAATCCTCGGTAACAGAACTAATTCCCAAGTTCAGGTTTAGATATCCAGTGTTTGATCTTGATACCAAGTACGTACGTGAAGCAATTACGTATCGATACAGCGATCGCATAGACATACAACCAACAGACGAACTAATCAAGACCGACGACATCATTGATTATTTCGCTGCGTTATGCTTGTGTGATCGCGAAAAGGTATTCTTGTCTGAAACTAACAGCGGCTATCATGTTCTCTGCAAATCAACAACAGTAACATTCGATCAACAACGAGATTTAACTAATCGTGCTGCTGATAAGAAGAATCCACACTGGAAGGTTGATCGACAAGCTGGTCTTCATAGTATTAAGCTGAATAACACACGATCTTATAAACCAGGTGTGCAGACGCTATGCAAAAAACTAATATCACATAATGATCATCTTCAGAGTCAGAATCAGCGATTCCAGAGACAGAGTCTCTCTGCCAGTGAATTACTTGTCTGCCCGACTTGTATTCAACCTGATCGTGTTGAAAATATTATTGTCACCAATGGTCATGATACAGCTTTAGATGATAAAATCATCTGTGATGATATTTCTCCCGCAGACATAGGTAGGATATCTACGATACTTACTGGCAAACCTGATCAGCTCATCGACGTTGTTAGTGTATCAGGAAATAGATTTACGATAGCAAGAGAGCCAGGACATAGATGTAACATCTGTGAGCGTAGACACGGATATAATGAGATACGTGGATACGTTGAAGACAAATGCGATAATTGTCTTGTTTATATTAACGATGATAATCATTATTCAATCTGCTGTCCTAGATCGACTGGAAAACAAATACAACTACCCATAGATGATTTATCATCTAATGCCGATGAAACATCTAACGATGAATCATCTAATGACGAAGTTGTCTCTGTAGAATCAATCACACAAAACAAAAAATATCTGAGATATCTGAGTAATACGAAACGTAGATTTCGTTATCCTGGTCATATAACAACTAGAAACGCCGTCGATTACAAATACACGGCATTACCAAGCCACGAATCAGGACCAGGTTGTAAAGTAATACCTGACGAGGACTACATAGACGGTTCTGCATGTGGAATGGGAAAATCCGAATCAGCTTGGAAGTCGTTAAAAGATAATCAATCCGTTGCTTTCATGTCATACAGGAAGACAATTACCGAGAAAGTCAAATCAGATCATAATATCGAGAGTTACATGGATATCGATGGATGTATCAGATTTGATCCTGGAATTCCTCGTCGAGTTGTTGTTCAGTGGGAGTCTATACACAGAATCAGCGGAGTTCCAGATGTACTTATTGTTGATGAATGGCATGGAATCCGCAGACAACAATTCAGCTCAGCCAAACACAGTAAAGAACGATGGGATAAATTTTCAGGATTAATAACGGCATGCAAGCGATTGATCGTTCTCGATGCAGATGCTGATGATGACGATCTGATATTATTCCGCGATAAACTAGGACGATCATCAATGAAATTTATCATTAATGATTATAAACCCGATCATGATAAAACATTTTATATCGAGATTTCTCACAAGAATAATCTATACTCGCTTCTAGAACGATTAAAATCTAAAGCAGATAATTTACAATCATCTAACGATAAAATCGTTGATGACAAAATCGCAATATTTACTCATAACAAACAACGGACCAATTACTCCGTCGAGGGTCTAGCTAAGCTCATTCAACATCTAGGATATCGTGTGAGGTATTATCATGCTGATACAGATCCTGCTCAGAAGAAATCCGACTTCAGTAATATCAACCACGCATTCGATAACATCGACGTTGTTATCAGCAATCATACTCTAGAGGCCGGAGTCAGCATCGTTGATGATCGATTCAAAACTATGTACGTGTTCTCGGAGGATTTAGGATCTGTTGAGGCAACCAAGCAGGCGATTCACAGATTTCGCTGCGTTAGTGAAATTCATTACTCATCAACGAGAAAACAACCCACGTGTAAACTACCGATAAATCGTGAAGGCATTGAGAAGGTTATCATTGATCGCGAAAGACTGATCGATAACGACACAAAATTATACAGAATTCCTAACGCTGGAGATTTACATACTGGGTTTGGCTTCGCTTATATCAGCGACATTATCGACGAGAATAATTCCATTATGTACTTCACACCACGACTTGTTAATGCGATGAGAAATACCGGATATGTAATCATAGAACCGCCTATAGATGATTACGAAACATGGATGAAAAAAAACAATATTGAAATACCAAACGAAGATGATGATAATTCTAACGTCGATGAATTTCTAAAAACATCGATAGGTGATCGAATAAAACAATCCCTAGAGACAAAGTCTCTTGATGATGATCCTAACTATAAAGAACGTTCTCAGTATTACAAATACGACCCCCAGGCGAATTTAGAACCATACCAGGCTAAGAAGTTATTTCTCAATTACATGTTTCAGTGCGATGTTGGTGCGTTGCCAGCTGAGCAAATAGAATATCTACATAGAAACTCAACACAGCTAAAACGAGCTCAGCGAATCATCGTTGATAAACTCAATAATAATATTATACTGTGCATGTTATTTGCCTGAAAAATCAATTAAATAATCTACTTGAAAAGTCTCCTCGTTGATGCCTCCATCCATACATTAACAGTGCCGAAATTAGATTCTACGGTTTACGCTCCTCCAATATCATAGACATCAGTCTTTGCAACGTTTCTGCTTTTAAGCGATTTCTGGACCATGTGATAATGTTTTTCTTATTTGATTCTGCCATCTCAAATGTAATATTTTGTCAGACGTTTTACCTTCCTTTGGCCTTTGTTTCAGGTATGTGTAGGTTATATATATATATATATATATATATATATATATATATATATATATATATATATATATATATATATATATTGGTATCATTGGTATGAGATAATTTGCTATCATCGGAGTGAGATAGTTTGGTATCATCATAATATAGTAGAAAGAAACTGCAGTTTAGTAGTAATAGTAGAAGCATCAGTTGTACAAGCAGAATCAATAGTTGGTAGTTATTGTCTTGGTTATTGTCGAAAGGTTTATTTTTCTCTCTAGTCTTGTATAACTTAAATGCCATAATGTTGAGAAATATACATTAAAATGAAGTTCAGTTTCGTCAGTAAGAATTATACAGAATGCATTGTTCTCTAGGATCTTTTATAACGTTACATATTTGGATGAATAAATGGCAGAAAATCCAGTTATTTCTTACTGTCCATTGAATAATCACCGTATAAAAATGCATAAAGTGGCACCATAACATTTACTACCTTAGGTTGATTATCTGACATAATGGTTCAACCATTCCTTTCAAGGACCTGGAATAAAGTCGTTTAAGTGATCGGGACGAAATATTTCCCTGTCAAATTTATCCAGGATGTTGACCACAGTGACACCAACAATTTTCTCACACTTCAGGATATCCACATCCTCCACATCCGTTACATGCACCGATATTAAACCTATTTTCTACAACTAACTTAATTCTCTTTCGGCTAAAGGCGTACACCGCGCCACCTCTTATGTAAAAAAAATGACTTGGAGTCTCCTTCTATATCCAAGGCATATCCCAAATATAGATCCTTAGAGGGGTCATACTTTGAAGGTAAATATCGAAGATGTTTGATTCAACTTATTCAGCAGGTTGTTGAATATTTCCGGCTGGTGTCACGGTCTAACTCGGTCTTTTTAGTGGAAATGACTAAACGTACTTGTTACATGTTGGTGACTATGTGTTGCTAACTGCAGCTGCTTTTCCTTATACATTGTCTACTATACTAAATATCCAGCAACATATTGTCACATTCGGATACACTTTTACAGGCTCGTATTCATCTGCCAATACTGAAAATGGAGGAAATAATTACAGAAAATCAAATATTTCAAGTAGATTTTGCAACACACACACACACACACACACACACACACACACACACATATATATATATATATATATATATATATATATATATATATATATATATATATATATATATATATATATGTAAAGGTGCGATATGAATATTGCCAAAGTCAATTAAGAATACAAAATATGCAGTTTAAGTATTCTGGTACCAACCTGTGTCCAAAGAAGAAACAAATTGACGCAACTTGCAGCACCGTGACCAAATAAGAATACATAGTTGTCTCTCGTTGCAATGTTCAGTCTTACCATCCGGAATAATTTGGACTTTTCTGCCCAGGACTTAAAATAATTTACTTGACATAAGTTTACACTGAAAGAAGTTTTTCAAACCAGAGTTACTTCGATAAGCACACAGGAAGAACAATCTTCTTTTGTATCAATTTTGTAATTATTATTATTATTATTATTATTATTATTATTAATGTTGTTTTTATTTGTCTTTTTGTATTGTTTTTACTTTGGGACGGGGAGGGTATATTTTCCTGCCTTTGTTTCAAACAAATTTATTTTTTATTTATTTCACCATTTGATACACATATTCTAACTAAATATTCAAAGATGAACTAAATATCTTTCAAAACGATGTATATTTTCAGGCATTTGATGAATAAAAATAGTTTATTAGAAAAGTCAAAGATGCATTGTCGAGTAACGTTATACACCCATTGTATCCACTTGAAAGTTTCGGATTTGAAACGACACTTTTGTTCTTGATGGGAGGTGTCGTCCTGGATTGTGTTTTGTTTTTTTCCGAAAGCAATTGAACTCGTCTTGCTATTTTCCTAAAAAACACCCCCCCCCCAAAAAAAAACCGCAAAGAGTCTTAACTTGAAATTTATCAATAAACAAAAAA
>JAECUM010025787.1:0-10036 GCA_016617855.1 Megalonaias nervosa | reverse complement strand
TAAAAATGGCAGTAAACGTGTCCTGAAAAAAGTATAAAAACTCTTGTCTTGTCTGTCTTCATGTCAAAAGTGACATTCCTTACACTACTATAACTACTGTGGCTACCTCTACTGTCTCTGCTCCCTCCTCCTCCACTGTCAAAGTCATCGACGAACACGTAGATCGGACTAGTTGGGAGGCCTTGTATCTTCGCCATCCCTTGAACATGCTCATTGTCGGACCTAGCGGTTCGGAAAAAACCGAATTTGTCAAACGTTTGATCGAACATAAACATTTGATCGATCGTCCACCTCAACGAATCATGTGGTGTTACAAAGAGTGGCAATCGGCGTACAGCCTTCTCCGAGAAAGTCAAGGTTATTCCATCGTCTTTGTGGAAGGCATTCCTGGCGAAGAAGACGAGATCGTGTCTGACCCTAGTCAACCTCACTTGGTTATTTTTGACGACACGTTAGGAGAAGACGAAGAAGAAATTAAACTGTGGTTTACGCGCAAAGGGCATCATCGTAATACCAGTGTCATTTACACACCCAAAATTTGTTTCAACAAAGTAAAGCCCATCGTACCATCAGTCTCAATGCTCATTACGTGGTCTTGTTTAAAAGCCCTAGAGATAAATCGCAAGTGCAAGTCTTAGCCAAACAGTTAGGAACGCCTTGGGTGACTCATGCGTACGACGATGCCACTCAAACCCCACACGCCTATTTACTTGTGGATTTAAAACCCACCACTCCCGATTATTTGCGATTTCGTACCCATCTGTTTCACCACTGGTGCCAAGACGGAGGGCCTGTCGTGGATACGTCCCCTTCGTTGACTCAACAACAATCACAACCACCAAAAAAAAAACAATCTATCGGCCACTTGGGGTCTGTCTCACACATCGTCAACATGACATCCCTTCAGTCTCATCTTCCCGTCAAATTAATTCGTGCCTTGTACGGTATCAGTCGCGAAAAAAATCCATAAATACCTGCTCGTGTCTTAGAAGCTAGTCTCAAAGAAGTCTTACGATGGTTTACGGTGACAGCACGTCAATTACTGCAAGGCATCATTCAGATTCCACATCAAAGCAAACGTTTTTTTTTTGAGAGAAACAAAGTAGCCTTGACGCAACTGGCCGCATCAACACACAAACCAAAAAGCAAATCACTTTGAAACCTGTAGGTAGCGGTTCTCTAGGAGGTGTCATCATTCGTTCCCTCTTAAAATGGGATCATAATGCTCCCAACGTTGTCCCCAAGAAAAAAGCCACGCCCAAACGTACCCAGAAGAAAAAGAAAAAGAGCAACGGTGTGAAGACGAGGTCACAGCCTCAGAAAGAAAAAAAGAAAAGTCCACAGAAAACAGCTTCTACCTACAAGAGAGCGTCTCCAAAAACTTCTCCTCCAGCGGTGACACCCTCTTCCTCTTTAGCAGTAGTGGCCGCTGCTCACAAAGTACCTGCCCCTAAAATCAAAGTCCAAGAGAGATCGGTCGTGTTACAGAGTTTACTGGATTTGTCCAAGCAAGAACTGTCCCGATTTAGTCCGTTGCAAACTCCTCCAAGACGCGTGATGCCTGTCATCAAGTTGATAAGACGTAAAGACAATCAATGGCGATGCGTTCCAGTATAAAAAGACCTGAGGCAAACGATAGATTTAGTGTTGTTGCGCTCCTGAACGCCCAAAGATGACCCCACCAAGAAGTGCACACCGACATCATCGTCGTTCTTCTATCCAAAAAGGAAAAGGAAAAGGACAGTCTCGTCATCCGACAAAACGCATCGCCAAACATCGAGGTCACCCCCTGAAAAGTCACACTCGTCCAATGAAAAGAAGAAGTCACCTAAGAGGAGGATGGTTGCCTAGTCTTTTATTACCTCATATGATCAAAACTCTTAAATCTATTTAATCTATGACCACTAGCCAAAAATAAGATAAAAGGACGCATGTGAAGCCATGGACTTTAGAGTATGTTGTGCACCAAAAGATGTCTCCTCATCGTCGTTCTTCTGTCCAGAAAGGAAAAAGAAAAGGACAGTTTCATCATCCGAAAAACGCTTAGCCAAACATAGACGTCACCCCCAGTAAAGACACACTCGTCCAAAGAAGAAGAGGAGCCAGCAAAGAGGAGGATTCTTTGGCGATTTTGGAAAACAAAAGCGATAGTCCCCCAAAAAGGATTAAAGGCTGTGTTCCAAGTCATCGACGTTAGTGTATTTTTTGGTGTGTGCCACGGAACCAACGAACCAACTACGAAAATGTCACCTCCTAAAAGACATTCCTCTTCTACCCGGAAAGAAAAGAAAAGGAAAGGACTGCCACCTCGTTTAGTCAAACATTAGGACATGTTGTCCGTCCTGTCCAAGGCTCCTCCACCAATGAGAAAAAAACTCATTCACACTGCCTCCAAAGACGTCATCGATACCGTGTGCGAGTGTAGTCTGAATGTCTTGAAAGGCACAATACCTTTGACTAAACATCAGGAAAAATGCTTAGCCAAACATCGACACGTTCTTCGCCAAATGGTCCAAAAGAAAATACCCATTGGTCAAAAGAAAAAGATGTTGGTGCAACGCGGAGGAATTGCCATTTTACCCCTGTTAGGACCCTTGCTGGGAACCATAGGAACCTATTCTGATAGGAGTATTGGGAACAATGTCAAGAATCCTGGGAGGATGAAGATAAAAGGTCAAGAAGATTAAGGGACCTCTGAAATCAAAAGATATCAGACGTGATCCTTGAAATTCATTGGAAGGACGAAAACTGGCTTTAGTGCCTTACAAACGATGGATGGCATACCATCGTTGGCAAGAACAACGAATCCCGCATTTACCTCCCAATCCTCATTTGACCGAGATGTCCCAGTTACAACACGAATTGCAATCATTGATGGATCTCAGCCATTTGTCAGAAACAGAAAAATATCAACGTTACGGTCAAATATTGCAACAACTGCAACTCTTTCACTAGAAAGCTTTAGACGAAACAGCTCTACCCACTCTGAAAGATTTTAAGGCCTTGATGAAAAGTTCACCAACACCACCACTACCACCTCGAGCGATCAAGATAGATGCAGCCCCACGGTTGCCTGAGGAACAAGAGGCAAGAGAAGTCTTTCAAACACCGTCAGCGGCCCCCATCCTTAGTAAGATTGCAACGTCCTTGCTGACCTCTTCCCCTACACTGCAACGAGAAGAACTTAAAGCTTGGGTTAAAAAGATGATGTCCACTCCACCCTCGACAGAAGTGAAAAAGAAAGAAGGGAAAGCAGAAGTGAAAAAAGAAAAGAAGACCAAAGCCATTCCATTACCACCACCACCACCACCGCCACTACCACCAAAACTACCTTCGACTTCTACTCCCGTGGCACATCGGACACGTAAAGCCGTTTCTAAACCACTTCAGAATACCATCAGCAAAGAGTGCATCACTTATTGAAAAAAAATGGAGAAGGTGTTAGCCAGTATTTACTACGATCCATCCCATCCTGCAGGTTACGGAGAAGTTCAGAAATTGTATCGTGCTCCCAAAACTCTACTGAAAAGTGTTCGTTTACCTCAAGTGCAACGCTGGTTACAAGAACAAGCCACGTACACCTTACACAAACCCATTCGACGAAAATTTTCCAGAAGTCTCATCCGAGTGGAGGGCATCGATCATCAATGGCAGGCAGATTTTGCCGATGTCTCTCATTTGGCCACCTACAGTCGTGGTTACAAATATTTGTTTTGTTGTCATCGACGTCTTTTCCAAATATGCTTGGGTCGTACCATTGACTTCCAAATCGAGCAGTGAGTTAGTGCGAGCCCTCAAACTGGTGTTGAAACAAAGCGGGCGTCACCCTCTTCGATGGCAAACTGACAAAGGCACTGAATTTCTGAACCAAGCTTTCCAAAAAGAATTGAAGAAACGTGACATACATTTTTTCACCACCAAGAATCCCGAAACCAAAGCCAGCATCGTGGAAAGTTTTAAACGCACCTTGAAAGAACGCATGTGGAAATATTTTACGCATCAACACACTCTCAAGTACATCGACGTTTTGCCACACCTCGTCCAAGCGTACAACCAATCTTACCATCGGAACATCGGACGTGCCCCCTCAAAGAAGTGACTCCCGACAACGAAGTGACCGTCCTCGACCGCCTGTTTGGTACGTCCCCGACAGTGACTGTCCCCAAGAAAAGTGGAGTGTTGGCACCAGGAGATTGGGTGCGCATTGGCAAAACCAAACTCACTTTCGACAGAGGTTACTTACCCAACTGGACCATCGAATTGTTTCGTGTCACCGAACGTGTGCGTGGTCGTCATCCTCCCGTCTATAAATTGGAAAACATGAAGTGTTAAAAGGAACGCTTTACTTACCCAAGTTACAACGTGTGACCAAAAAAGAAGACGACGTGTACGAGATCGAAAGCATTCTCGATCGAAGAACCCGAAAAGTGGGAGAACGACTGTCAAAGAAGTCAAAGTACGTTGGAAAGGATATCCTCCCAGTTTTGACTCTTGGATCGACGCTTCGCAAATCATCGACTATAAAAAGAAGTGACCATCATGCCCTTCAACACGGCCTCAGCTACCGCAGTGGCCACTCCGTCGCCCAGTTCTTCTCAACAACTACAACGGGAGTCTTCCGTCCAACGTCAGTCCCCCTTCCAACAGTCACCTTAACCATCCTCTTTTAGACACTCCTCTGACTTCCAGTGACTCCTCGGACACTTGAACTCTGGAATTATGAACAACCAATTTTACTTAACGTTACCCAGTGACAGTTCCATGGAGGTGTTTCCCAATAACACTTTGTGCTGTTACAGGGCCAAATTACCTCAGGCCATTCATTTGGATCACGAAGCCCATTGGGAAGTGGCTTTAGTGGAAATGATTCACCCTACACAAATTAAATACATCGTCGAAAATGAAAACACTTTTACGGTACAAGTTTATGACGAGCAAGTGCAACAACACATTTGTATTAACGCAGAGGTGACACTTTGAAATCACAAGACCCCAAAACTCAACGTACCACTTATCGGTTGAAAATTCTCTCAGGCTATTATTTTAGTGGTCAACATTTGGTGAATGCTATTGTTGACAGGTTCAATAGCGTGTTTGGTAAAGTCTTGGAGAAAACCAGAAAAAGTGTCACGATCGATTACCACAAAATAGCTCGTCGCCTACTAATCAAATTTTTAGAGGACAAAATATTGGCGATTACATTTTGTCCTGAATTATATGACATTCTGGGTGGAGACCCCAAGTTGATCAAGATTAAAAACAAAATACCAGCCGTGACCGGTAACTCGGATTTTGGGAAATATTTTAAATTCCCTGTAGAAATGAACCAAGGACTGAATTTGATTTTTGTGTACTCCGATGTGGCGGAGTAGAACGTGGTGGGACACACCTCCGTACCGTTACTGTGTGTCATTCCTTTCAAAGTGGATTCTGCCATGAATGCTGACGAGGAAGGTGGAAACACCTATCACATTCACCGCGAATTTGTAAATCCTCACTATTTGCCCGTCAGTAAATCATATTTCGACACTGTCAACATTACTATAAAAGGAGATCTGAGACAAAATATTCCATTCACCAAAGGGAAAGTCACAGTGAAACTCCATTTTCGGAAACGATTACTCTAACCCTTTGTCAGTCATGTATCCTGTGTACGAAGGAGTCGCTCGACAGCGAGAACATGGTTTAGGAGATATGCTAAAATCAGCCTTTCGTTCGGTGGCTCCCGTTTTGAAACCGATGGTGACACGGGGATTGCACGAATAGAAAGATGCCGCTTTGACGCAAGGCAAAGAATTTCTCCAAAATGTCATCATTGACAAACAAAATCCTAAAGAAGCTTTCTTGATAGCAGGCAAAAATGTCTTGCTTCAAACGGGTAAAGACATTTTGGACAGGCGAGAAACTCCTATAAATGCTCTGGACGCTGCCGAGTCAGGCATTCCTGCTTCCCTGACGCCACAGTAAGGACAAGGCAGAAAAAGACGAAGAAAACACCCCTTCAGAGGACTTCACACCCCTTGAGCTAGAAAGACTAAGAAAAGAAAAACTGTCCGAGACTTAGACGATTTTGATTATTGAATCAGAGAAAATGATGCACCTAGAGTCTTGCGCTTGTTCCAAGTCGGAACTGGATCTGTTTACCATGCCACCCACCATGATGACGATGCAAGAATCCCAATGGGTCGAATTTCGTCCCGTCTCCTCTTTGACGGATCCAGCTCCCATCGAGTTTGAAATCAAAGGACAACCCGAAGATTACATCGATCTGAATAGCAAAGGACAACCCAGTCAAATTCAACACGATAAATGTTTGATGATGAGTCAAGAAGAAAAATTGGACGAGTATCTGCACGAAGCTTGGAGTCTCATCTCGGAAGAAGCAGTGTTGCACGAGTGGTATAAAGGCTTCCGTGATCATTCCTGCCCTCCATTGACTTCTCTGGAGATCTATCGCATCGAATCTCTCTTAGCCCAGAGTGAGGAGACAAGGCGATGAAACGGTTACTTGTCAGAGCTTTTCAAACAAAAAGTAAGAACTGAATTGATGACTTATCATCACCTGTGAAGAAAAAAAAACAACAAAACAAAAAAAAAATTTTTAAAAAATGGATACCTGGGAACTTTATTACCTTTTGAACAATAGTTCGTATACAGCTTCTTGGAATCCTGTCGTGTGCGCTAAAGATGAACTACCTCATCGCAAACCTCAAGACCATCAAGCTTACGTCATCAACACGGACGACAGTCATCTCCCAGGAACTCACTGGGTTGCCGTTTACTTCCCTCAAAAGGACTGTGTGGAGTATTTTGATTCGTATGGATTATCCCCTTTGGAAGACGACATCATCGACTTTATGAGAAGAAATGCCCAGATGACACGATACAATAACGTTAAATTACAAGGCAGAGATTCCATGGTGTGTGGACAATATTGTGTGTATTTTCTTCATCAACGCAGTCTTGGATATTCTTTAGAACATTTAGTGACTTATTTTGATCGTAACTCTTCTAGAAACGATGAGAAAGTAGACCGATGGTTTTATGACCATTATGGCTATCTTTTGTCTTTAGCTAGGAAATGGCCTCATGACTTCCATCAATGGAAATCTCACATGATTTCACAACGTTGTCAACCTTGTCAAAAAAAAAATTTGTTTGATATTATTGTTGCTTGTTAGTTGTTAGTGATTGATTTTTTTTTTAATTAAAAATGTTGTGTTTTGAAAAACAATGTGTCTGTCGTTTGTTTTCAAAAAAAAAGACTGTGAATATATGCTCTTTGACTTTCTCTCTATCCCTCACCATGACATTCGCGATGGGGGCGTTCCGACTCAACAAAAACGAAGTAAGGATGTTTTCTATCGCGTCCGCGTTTGAACCATATAAAGTGAGGCAGTCTCCAGTCTGGCCATCCACTGTTGACTCGTCAACCTATGAGGAAGCCTTCCAGTCTAGCGAAGTTGAACGATACTTACGTCAATTTACATCGTGTCAGGCTAAACCTGATATCGAAGCCTGAAGAAATAGAGAGTGTCAGGATGTTATCCATAGCTCAAGACCTGGTAGAAGAGGTCTTCAGAGAGGAAATCATGAAAGAACAAGAAGAATGGACAGAGAAGTACAGACTTCAGAAGCAGAGAGAAGAGCAACAACAACATCAGCAGCAACAGCAGCAGCAGCAAGAACCAGACAGGTTTTGTCGACTGCCGTGTGGACACCAAAGAGTTCTCGTTGTCTTTTCGCAGAAGCAGGCCATATCGTATTGGAAAGCCTTCCACCAGACGGGGACGCAATCTTAGACAGTAAAAAAGATTGCCATCACTCCTCGTCAACAAAAACAGCCCTTTTCAGGGCTACGCCAATACTCTCGAAAAGACATACTAATTCAATTGCCGAAACAAAAATAGAAGTGTGTCTATAAGCACTTCGTTTCTTTTGTCAGTAAAATAAAACAATCCACCCTTTTTTTCTCTGTCTTGTTGAATCGTGCATGTTTGTGTTTGTAAGCAAGAAAGTCAACGTGAGTGTTTCTTTTAGGTCCACGCGTTTGATGTTTTGTTTTTGGTTATGGTAAGTTTTGGTGAAAGGGGATGTTTACCTTCACGTCCATGCTTCAAGTATAAAAAGCAGAGCGCTTGTCAGTCTAGCTACCCGTGTTGACGTATCAACATTGAAAATGAGTAGCAAAATTGCTAAATTGCTTGAACTTCAAATGCACCTGGAGTATGCCAGACGTCTCCTGGACGAGCTGGCTATGGAGACCGTTGCAGAAGAAGCCAGACTTGAGGAAAAGGAGGAGATAAAGAAGAAAGAAGAGGAGAAAGAAAAGAAAAGAGGGATCCTGCTTCACCTCATAATGAGACCTGTGCGTGAGGTGAAGCCAATGATAAGTACACCTGCACATCCAGTACCGCCTCCTCAACCACAGCCACAGCCACAACAACAAGGTCAGCCACAACCTCTAGCAAGAGCCGCTGTCCTCCAGACAGAAAATTGGGAGGAGAAAGCAATGGAGGAATTGGAGAGACAGCGGCAAGAGTGGGAGCCACAGAGACCTCATCATTCCCAGGTCTGGCATAGGAGAAGACAAAGGGAACAAGTCTTCACTATCCCTCAAAGTGAAAACTGGGATGATGAGGCCACTCAAGCCCCGTTTGCGCTCGGAACCATACCCATTAATTGGGTGGATGACTGGAGCCGGCAATGCGTGTGTGTTGCCCGCCCTTGAAGTTTTCATCATTAACCAGGTGGATTTTGAGTTCTAAAAAAACAGCCCTTCTCAGGGCTAACCAGATCTCTAGAAAAGAGACACTATTCAATTTGCCAATTTGTGTGAATGTGAAGTAGTGTGACTATAAACACTCACTTCTTTACTGATGTGTGTGTGTGTGTGTGTCTGCGTTCGCGTTCGTTTGCGTGCATAGCAAATATGGTGTGTTTTATGCATTCGCGTGCGTTGGTGTGGATAGTAGGTATGGTGTGTTTTATGCATTCTCATTCGTTTGTGTGGATAGTATATATGTGTGTTTTATTCATTCTCATTGTTTGTGTGGATAGTATATATGTGTTTTTTATGCATTCGCGTCCGTTGGTGTGGATAGTAGGTATGGTGTGTTTTATGCATTCGCGCCCGTTGGTGTGGATAGTAGGTATTGTGTATTTTATGCATTCGCGTCCGTTGGTATGGATAGTAGGTATGGTGTATTTTATGCATTCTCATTCGTTGGTGTGGATAGTATATATGTGTTTTTATGCATTCGCGTCCGTTGGTGTGGATAGTAGGTATGGTGTGTTTTATGCATTCTCATTCGTTGGTGTGAATAGTAGGTATGGTGCGTTTTATGCATTCTCATTCGTTTGTGTGGATAGTATATATGTGTGTTTTATGAATTCTCGTCCGTTTATGTGGATAGTATATAATATGTGAAGTGAGTGTAAGGGATGTTTTCCTTCACGTCTGTGCTTGAAGTATATAAAAACATAGTGTTCGTCGTTCGCGCTATTCTATAAAGAATACAACATGGCAAGTAACTGGGAGATAATGCTCAGATTCAGGAGGTGGTGGACACGTTAGGTATGGTGGAGGAAATGCTAGTCCGAATGCAGTTTGGGGCTTATAGTCCTCATAGATTAAGCATGGAAATTAATAATTTAAAGAGAAGTAAGGACATCTTAAATGAGATGATTAGGATTGAAAAGTACGAAAAGGAAGATCTAGAAGAAAAAAGGAGGATGAGGGAGTGGAACGAAAAGATAGAAAAGGAAGAAGAAAATGAAAAAAGGAAGAAGGAGGAGAAAGAGAAGGAGAAGGAAAAAAGGAGGAGAAGGAAAAGAATGAGAAGAAGACAAAATGTGGAGGTCAAAAAAGTGTAGGACAGAAAATTAGAAGTTGGTGGAAAAAAAGAAGAACTTAGAAGAAGACAAAGAAGAAGAAGAAATCCAAAGGCCCTTTTCAAGGCCACTTTCATATGCCTCGAAAAGATATTTATTCTTTCTTGCCTATATATATATATATATATATATATATATATAT